>JARHVA010002608.1:1345000-1452500 GCA_037957365.1 Torreya grandis
AATAATAATAATAATAATAATAATAATAATAATAATAATAATAATTATTATTATTATTGAAAAATTGGGGGGAGGGAGTTCTCACACAACCAAAATTTTCATAAAGTTATTACATTTACTAAAATACCATACAAGATTAACTTCACATAATTAAACAGTGGCATATCAAGGTAATGAAATCCTCTTATGCATTTAATTTTTCCTCAAAGGAAATTTTATTGTGAAAATCATATCAACTCACATAGTCTACCAAGCATTTGAGTTTTCCGCACTGTCATCAAGTGAATTCCATCACACACAGTACATAGTTAACGAGGAAATTCACACTTCTTCAAAAAATATACACGTTCCTCAATGAAATTGAATACAATGGTGGTTCAAAATTAGAGGGATTTTTATTTTTTTAATTAAATTTCTCCACATATGCATCTCCCCATATATTTCAATCATAGCCTAGACTCGAAGAATACAATACATGTCAGTTATGTAATTCTTACAATTGCATTTTTTTATAAAGGTTGTGAATATTCTACAAGAACACCACCCAAAATTAACTCAAAAAAGTAAATTAGTGCTAGTGTGATCAAATTAGCCCACACATTCACCTTTTCCCACAATTTTTTTAATGACTCAAAATGCATGAATTCATCCATGACACCAAGCATTGGGTTATGTGATTTTGCACCATAAAATATTCCATCACCAACACATAGTCATGAGTAAAATATACCTTATCCATCACATTAATAATTCTTCACAATAAAATGTAGACACTAGAATTATACACCACAAGTCTCTTATGACATGTGCGTAAATTAGTGCTAGTGTGATCAAATTAGCCCACACATTCACCTTTTCCCACAATTTTTTTAATGACTCAAAATGCATAAATTCATCCATGAAACCAAGCATTGGGTTATGTGATTTTGCACCATAAAATATTCCTTCACCAACACATAGTCATGAGTAAAATATACCTTATCCATCACATTAATAATTCTTCACAACAAAATGTAGACACTAGAATTATACACCACAAGTCTCTTATGACATGTGCATTATGGCTAAGTCTAGTATCCTGAAATAGACTAAGTCTGATATCCTAAAATCTTGAAATAAGTTAAGTCTAAAATATGGTAAAACCTTCCAAAATATATAATTTTCATCATAACTCCTAGAGGTTCTAAACCTCTCTCAAACATCTTGAAAGTATATACATAAAATATAACTTAAAGTATAAGAAAGTAAATGTCCATATATAAATGTAAACTTGAATGTTTATTTTATGTATATACTACCTGTTTCACCTATGGTAATTACTAATTACCATTATAATTATTTAACCACCTATAATACTAAAATATCTAGACAAAATCCATTATAAAAAAATAAATAACATCCTTAACAAACTTATTCCCTTCCAAAACCTATGTAAATAATTTAGCCTACTATTTGGATTGTTTGTTTCATGGTTGCAAATAATCAAATCTCACCTGAGCTTAAAAAGGTGAATTGGTAATGATTATCCCTAATCAACACTGATTCTACCTCAATTGGTACCAATTCTACTAGATCGGCATCAATTATATAAGATTATGCATTACTCTTTGCAAAGGATGCAATTTTGATTGGAGAAACACTGATGAAATTCCCATTACCTGTGATGCTGATGCTGTTTGGAAGCTAGTTATAAGCAAAGATCTTGTTAGTCTTCAATAAGTTTATAATTTAAAATATCCATCTCAACCCCATTAAAGGATGGAAGTGCAATCCAAGTAAGTTTATTTGATTTTCTTCATAATCTGCTCTTTTTATTTTATTATTTATTCTTGTTCAATTCTATCTGAATTCCTAGAACATACTTAGCCATCTAAAACCATATTATATCCTTTAAGATATCTCTTTAATCCCTTACACTATATTTTTGTCCATTCATGCAGAATCATTGTTGATTCATCTGAATTAGTACCAATTCATTAGAATTGTCACTGATTCATCTCCGTGTTTTTATCATTCTATTTTAGAACTTGAGCTTGTTTTAATAGCTAAATTTAATCTTAATAAAAATATATATACATTTTTATCTTGATTATATACATCCATTTATCTCATTTATCTTATCATGCTATCTTTCATATGATCTACATCTTTTAAGTATCATTTTGTAATCTCTTTTATCAATCGTATGTATCTTATAATCTTTATCAATTTTATCCACTTGATTATGTAAACAAGTGAGTTGACATCCATTTGAGGAAGATCACAACTTATCAAGATTGGTTTTTAACCATGTAGATCATTCAATTATCTATTAATATATTTTTATCAAGTATTTACATGTGTGTAGGTTAGCCTTCCAAACCAAAAAGGAGCTCTCACTATTGCTAGATTCAAAGAAGTGCACAACATCTTCTGATCCATAGGTATTCACCATAAGCTCTATTTTTATTTGAGTTTTTTTAGTAAGTAATATTTAATTTAAAAGAAAATGAAAAACTACTTAAACACAAAACTACACACAATTATTTTATCATCAAGGTGAATATTTCCATTTCTCCATAATAATTTCCAAATTTTCGTTCTTCAAGTTTTTTTTAGTGATAAACTTCATTATACCATCAACAAATGAGGGAAGGTCATGCATTTTAAGGTTATCAACACAATAATAAATTATTTTTTTCTATTTAATCTTAGGGCCACATATATTCAGATAAGGTTGCAAAAGGGATCCCATACAATTCATTCATACAATTTTACCATCTTCCAACATGTATGGATTCAATTAATACAAATTTTAATTCTCATAGTAGTATTAGACTTAAAACAAACTAAGTTAATGTGTTGAAAACTCTTAATAAGACCATTATATAGTGGTCAAATCCACATGATAAGTCAATTTCAATTGTAAATTTCTCCTTGCTAAGGGGTATTAAGATTTTAATTTCCCACATTTAACTTCTCCTCTCTATTTTTTTATATTTTTTATAACTCAACCTTAAGTTTCTTGAATTCTAAATTTAAACGATCTTCTAAAATAAAATTCCCAACCAATTTTAAAAATTGTTAGATACAGTTATAGGCACTCCATTTAAATCACTTCCATGTCAAAATTGCAAAATAGAATGACTTATTACAAATTATATACAAACTTGTCTAATATCATCTATTCATCCTAGTTTCATATGTGCATAGAATGACTTATTACCACTTTGGTCATGTTTTTGGTTATCACTAATCATCTCCTTTTCTCTAAGCAATTAATCATTTCCCCTTTATTCAATCAAATCAACTAAATTCATGTTCAAATAATATTAATTAAACTAATCCCTTTTGATTAGTTTAATTAATATTTTTTCTAATTATAAAACCCATGGAATTAGAATTTATGATTTCATTTAATTCAAAATTTACCCTTTCTACCTAATGTGGGGCACTCTCCAAGGAGCGTTTTCCACCCTCCATCTTGGAGACAAGATGGAGGGCCCTCATTCCACCTTTTAAGATATTCTTGAGGAGGATTCTCCACCCTTCATATTGGAATTAAGATGGATGGATCTTATCTCATCCCTCAAGATAATTTGGAGGGGAATATTAATCCCCTTTGGGATATTTTGAGGAGCTTAGTCCACCCTTCATTATGGACAATATGAATAACTCACATTGGTGATCCATGTCATGATCCATGTGATGCCTTGATGTGAATTATCTACCCTTCATCTTGAAGGCAAGGTACAGGGCTCATGATCAATCACTCCGCCTATAAATAAAAGGGCACCCCTAATCATTTCCCATGCCCAAATTTTAATAGCAAAACTCTATCAATTTATCAAGCTAGCTTGTGCATCCAATTCCAATATTATAAATTAAAGTATTCAAGGTTTTAAAGAGGAGATGGTGTATTTCATGATAATAACATTTCTAAAGACTTATTGAGACTACATCCAAAGCCACATCTACTTACGATAAGGTGAGTAATCCTTGAAAAGGAAGGTAATAATTGTTTGTTTCTTCTCTTGATTTCAGTTTTATTTAACATTGCCTTAGCTCACGAGGCATTTGGATAGAGGTGCTAGAAACATATTTGGTTTTGATTGTTATTTCATTAACAAATTTTCTAATCTCAATAGTAATACTAATGATACACATGGATACTTGATGGGACTCACAACTCTCTTTATTTGATCAAGAATATTATTATTCAATCATTTGTAAATTAGTGCAAATTTGAATTTGATTTCCTTTTCTCTTCTTCTAAATTTGTCCATCATATGGCTCTTTAGGCTTAAAATTAGGTTTTATTGAATTTAGTTTTAGTACATTTAGCATAGAATGTTGAAATAATCTTTTATGTCAAATTAATTTTTGGGTTGTCTATACTTTAAAGTTTTTTACAAAAAAATATTTTTGTTTCACAAATAAGTTTACATTATTCTTGGAATTTGCATTTCAATTAACATAATAAATTTAATATAGAATGCTGAAATCATCATTTCAATCAAAATAATTTCTAGGTTCTATGTATTTTCAATTTTTTTAGAAAAAACTATTCTATTTTTATAAATTAACATATGGATTTCTCACAATTCATGTTTAAATTTTTATAAGATTGAATTTGTTAACATTGTTTCTTGTAAGTGTTTTTTGATTTAATTTTTAAGTATTTTTGGTGGAAGTTTTGATTGCTTAATTATTCATAAAAAAAATAATAAATATTTTGTGCAAGACACTTAGTAGAGAATCAAAGAGAAAAAACAAAAAAAAATCATTTGTCAAAGACCACAAATAAACTAACTATTTTATTGCATGTTCTAAAGCGTGTAGTGATCAATTGCAAACAAACATTATTCAATCACATTTCCCTTAAGTGTTTTAAAAAGAATTCATACTTAGACTTGGTTTAATAAAACACTTTCATTTTATTCATCATCTTAGTTATTTTTTTTAGTTCCTTACTTGGTGCTTGCTTATGTGCTTATGTAATTCCTTCACTGTATGTTCTCCCCTTGGTAGGATGACCCAAAAATGTGGAGATGATCACTTGTTTTATTTCAAAAGATTTGCCTATTATGCTCTTCACTTTCCATTAGTGAGATTCTTGTGAATAATAGTGACAATACATTTTATTTTTCTTTTGGATACATGATTGGTGTGTCATTTCCTTCTCATAAGTCCTTAGGGCATGGTGACTGGGACATCATTATCTAACATTCATACCAACAATATTTATTTGGTAGTATATATAAATCAAGGCTACATTAGTTTTTATTCATTTAAAATATCCGTTGGATCTTGATTTTTTCAGTAGCACTTCATTGAAATCCTATAGATGAAGTGGTCATGAAGGGACAAGAACATCTCATAAATAGACCATTAAATATCGATGTCTAATTGAGAATGTTTTGTGCACATGTACTACAATTATATCAAGAAAATCTAGTAAGCCCATGACAACTTTAGAATAGGACCTTGTAGCCACAAAACACTCATCAACATAGAGTTGTAAAGGTAACAATACTCAAATATGTCTTTCACATATGAACCTTTTAAAATAAGGGTAAGATTAAAAACCACCAATAATTACATTAATTACTTAAAGAATCTTAAATTTTATAATCCTCTCTCAAAAAAAGTATATCAAAAGAATTAGTGAATGTGGAGTAATCCCATCTTAGTCACTAAAGTAGGATCATGAGCTTGAATGATTGATTACTTGGTTTTGATGTCAAAACTTGTCATATATTTAAATATAGTCCACATCACCTTCATAAAAAGGTGTTATTCTACCCAATTTTGAGTCAAAAATTATTCCCCTATGGATCTCATGTCAAAATTTGTCTAAACACACCCCTCTTGTATAAAATTACACATTATGCTGCCTGTTTTGAGTTAGCTATAATTATAATTAAATTCCAAATTCCAATTCCAAACCAAATTTCCAAATCTATTTTAAATTAACTCAATTATTCAGGTCCAATTTAATCAACTATTCATAGTAAAACTATTCTAAAGTCCACTCTATTATGAAGTCAACTCCATTCAAGTCAAACATTCATTTCTCTTTTTTAAATAACATTTCTAGATCTATTTCAAATCATGTCCAAACCTAATTTAAATTGACCTAAACTTAATCACATTCTAATTAAGTTAACTTTGATCAAATTCCACCAATTCATTAAATAAAATAATATCTTTATATTTCCATTCAATCTCATGAACCTATCAATTGGGAATGATAAAGTCATGACATCCATTATTTATCTCATTTAAATCCAATCCAACATCAAATCCAAATCCTAATCTAATCAAATCAATTCTGCCCTACTTGGGGCCCATTCCAATCCAATCATTCCCCTTGCATATATCCTTATTTGAAGGCATCATTCGATTAGTCTTATATTAACTTTCCATTCAATTATCTAGAATTCACACTAGATCAAGACAAAAACTTTGAATAATACATGATTGACAACAAGTATGATCTACTTTTATGACTCTTATAAATGAGTGCTTGACTACCTATAAATTTCAATCCAACAAACCTAGATTTTATCCTAAGCAGGAGTAGTCACACTATTTCACAACAACATCTATCAAGCATCATGTCTACTAGTTACCCACTTGATCATGCTCATACTATCAAAGGGGAACCTATTTTGGCAACTTTATCTAATGACTATCTAGATTTTAAGCCATAACAACCACATGAATTGTCAAGTCTAGGCCCATTTATAAGCCAAGATGTTATAGATAAATTCTTTCAGATTAACCAAAACCTATCCTTATTTGTATCTATTATTAATCCAAACTTAGATTCACAATCAATCAGGCCATCCAATTATGTCTTGTCATTACCACTCCAAGGGCCATCATCCAATGAGGAGCCAAGCGCACCCAAGTATAAGAATCACTCACTAGGGATATTCAAGATCATTCTCAAAACCATAATAAGATTAATCCACTTCCAAATCTAGATCAAGACAAGTCACCCATATTTTATGAGTCACCCTTTGACCATCTTGAACCTTAATTAGATGAACCTTTCCATGACTATTCACATGTCTTTGATGAATTGTTCTTCAATGGGCCTATATTTTAAGAACACATTATTTACCAATAGTATATCTTCCATCCATTACCAAAATTTCCCCATTTAAAAAAATTCTTTCATCCCCAAGCCTTAATTGATCAACAAGAAGGGAAAAAGGTACTTGTGGATAACTTAATCAAGCAGGTCATTTATGTGGTCAAATCAAAATTAGGATCAATGTCATTATCAAAATTAAATTTATAATCACAACCTAAATTAGAATTAGGTTCCATTTTAGAACATACATCAGAATTAGAATTAGATTTATAATCATAATTATGATACTTAACTTTAGCATTAAAATTAGAATTAACATTAGTATCAACATCATATTTAAAATTAGAATAAATATCAAAATAAGATATTTTAATCTCATCTACACACCTTTGATGATCAGTTTGACACCATCAATGATCATTCTATGATTTTTGATGAAGTTTCATTTGGCATTGATGCAATTTATCCTCATAGCCTCTACAAGGATGGCATAGTATATTATCCTTCCATTATTATTCCCCATCCTTTTTACTTTAACCATCCAATCCATTGCCCTAACATCTAATTTCTTCCACCTATCAATTGGGACTAATAGAATCATACATTGTTCAAGTTATTTTAGATTGACATATTAATGGCGTCAATTCAGTTAGAAGTAAAGATCACTAGTGAACTCCTATTTGAGGAACTATGGGACAATTTAGCAAATCAGAGTCAAACATCAACATCCTTTAGTGAAAGCTTACTTAAATCACTAAGGGACAATCAAAATGAATTATCAAAATACCTTAGTAAAACCTTATTGAGGCACTATTAGATAATAAAAATCATAACAATCAAGAAGACTTAGTTGGTGAAAACCTCTTTGAGATGCCAATTAATGCGAAAATTAGTTTTACACCAATTGATGAAGAAATTATTGAATCCTATATTGGACTAGCTAGCCCTGCAACATCTAGAATCATATTGCATTTAGAATTAAAAATAATGATGTGTGAGACTATAAGTCACAATTTTCATTGGCCTTCCAACTATTATCCCTCCTTTCAAGATCATATCCTTATACCAAACCTTATATTTTTCCATCAAATCAAATACTTTATCTAATGCTTATCATATTTTACCCTCTATGACAACACTCTCTTTCATAGAGGCTATGAAGATACCTTGTTTAGAGGTTTGGAAGAAACTGAATCAATGAATATCATAATAACATGAGAACAATATACATCAACAACCAAAATTTAGCATAAAAGGTATTTAGAATTAGTCTGATTAGAGATCAAACATTCATTATTATGCATCTCATCATTATCCTTTGAGTTTAGATGCCAAAAATTAAAGAAAAGTAAAAAATCAAATCAAAAGAGAAAGATAAATAAATTTTCCAATTGTGAAAACCATGCTTGTGGAACCTTGGGCAAGTACCATAATGAAACCTAGGTTTTTGGTGTCATGCAAATATTTTTATGTCTATAAGTACCTTGACACTTGGGGGAATTCTTGTCTGTAATGAAATTCATTCCATTCCCATCATATTGGCCATTTCACCTTGTCATGAACCATATTTATTTTCATCCTACCCTGGTCCAATTTTCCTTCCTATCTTGATCTTCATAATAAAGTGGAAGTTGTTCTAAGTCCTATTTTGTAAAATGTCTTGGCATATCCTCTTCATGAAATTTTGATGATTGGACATTTTTTTACCATGTGATATGGTCCTTAGAGATTCCTAATCCAATTATCATCCATTATTACCCAATCTGATCATTCCAATCTTACCATTTGCTATTAAATCCCATTCTAGTGCTAGAACAAGTTTTCCCTTTGCTAGTGATCCCTTGTAGGTATAATGATCCAATTACTCCTAAATAATCCCATTCCATGCTCTTGTTATTTTTCAAGTTAAATTTTATGCTCTTGACATTTTTTGAGTTAAACATTCTCCATCAACTTCAATCCAATCTCAATCATGATCATTTTAATCATCTTTCATTCCCTGTTCATATTTATCACATTCTACTCCTGTTTTTTGTTGAACTATAGTGGTTTGAGGTCATTTGGACTATGTAGGTAGTGCTCAGTTTTATGAGGTTAGATCATCTACCCTTAAATGTATACTCTCATTATTTTATGAGTCAAATCATTTTGTATCTCATAATTTTTCATTGAGTTAAGATTCCAAAAAAATAAAATCATTCAAAATTTTCTAAAATCCTAAACATTCATAACATTAAAACATCCCAAAAATTAGAAAAGGACAAAATCTCTAAAAAAAGATATACAACCACAAAATCCAAAAACATGTTTTGTCTTAAGTCTAGTAAATAACCTTTGATCAATATTAATCCAATTGAATCAACTACCATTGGGATGTGTCCTTCCCAAATCTTCCCTATTTGGGACAAAGTCAAATAAAATAGCTTTAATTCAAGCTCATCACTTCCACCCTATTTAGAGCAAGTTTAAGTGTGCAACTTATTTTAGGATGTTCTATTCACACTTCTTCCCATGGCATCTATCCTTTATTTGGGACATCCATTCCAACCATCATTATCATTAATCATATCATGTGTATTTTGACTTGATTCAAAACATGATGATTTAAATTACTTTTTGTTTTCATGTTTGTGTATTTGTTTGTTTATTTTTTTGTTGTTTCCTTGAATCAGTCCATTGTGCCAATAAGGTAATCATCATGGTTTCCATTATAATGCACTTGTAATTGGGTCCATCCATTGGCATAGGTCAGCATTATCATTATGGTTTTTATCATTAGTTATTTGTTATCAATTGTATATTGGATTGGGGGTCGGTCCTTACACATATTATGGATAGGTCATCATGGTGTTTTATATCATGATTTATACTGTCTTGTGAAAAACTAAAAATCAAGTACCAAAGGTCTTAAACTGGTAATGTTGTAATGGTACTATCTCCCCTTACATCATCACCTATTATCCAATTTGATCATTTCAGTCATCATTGACTGCATTACAAAATCCCTTTTTCCATGATCAAATCAAAACACCTAAACATTCTAGCTACATATATGCTTATTTAGACATGCATCTCTAAAATAAGCATGTAAAAGAGAGTCATACACATTGATCAATGATTATTATTATTCTAATCATGTATTCCATTCTTCATCATATTCTCTCCCAATTTTTGAGAGAACTACATCGACCTGAGATATTTTTAGACTATGTAGGCAACACTCAGTACCAACCAATTTCTAATTTCAGCTCAACCACCCTTGTTTTATTATTATTAACATCCATAATTTTATAATATTATCATATCATTCTTCAATCATTATTTATTTTTTCATTCTTCAACATTTCATCACTTTGAGCATCTTTATTTACTGCATTTTTTGTGGCTTCCTCAAAAAGTCATTATACCATTAGCACACACATTTGTGTCAACATATCGACTAGTCATTCATATCATCATTACTCTATGCAACATGTTAAATCATTGATCTATGTTTGGTTCAAATTCACTAACATTTTTACTCCTATGGAAACACTAAGATTTTGTACTCCTATGGATACATTTTGTTTCCCATGTGACATGGTCCTTGGAGATTCCTAATCCAATTATAATCCATTATTATCCAATTTGATCATTATAATCCTACTATTTTCTATTAAATCCTATCCCAAGGTTATAACAAGTTTTTCCATTTGCTAGTGATCCCTTATGGGTATAATGATCCAAACACTCCTGCACATTCTCATTCCATGCTCTCTCCATTCTATGAGTTAAACATTCTCCATCAACTTCAATATAATCTCAATCATGATCATTGTAATCACTTTTCATTCCCTGTTCATACTTATCATATTCTACTCCCAATCTCTATTAAACTATAATGGCTTAAGGTCCAACTAGACTATGTAGGCAACACTTAGTTTTATAAGGTCAACTCAACCATCCCTTATCATATGCTCTTATTATTTTACAAGCATATATATATACTCACTAATTTGGTAAGCTCATTCATTATATACTCTCACTATTTTGTGAGCCTATTCCATTTTTTTTCTATAATCAATAGTCTTTACTTGTCATCACCTTTATTCTTTCCCATTCCCTAAGAGAACTACATTTAGCCTAAAGTCCATGAGACTATTTAGGTAGTGTCCATTTTCATGGGTCATTTGGATTCAGCTTGGTCACCCCTTCCTTATTCTTCTATTCCCCTCTTAGATCATGATTAATTTATCGCACCCTTAGTTTCAAGATAATGCCTTATTGCCACACATACTCATTTACTAACTAGATGTTTCTTTATTTTTGCTTCTGTGTTTATTTGTTTCTTTAAATGTTTATTTTTTTGTTACTTAGTTACCTTCATTTAGTACATTATTATTTTCACTTAAGTCTTGATTATTCATATCAAGATTTTAAGTTGTGAACATTTCTATTTGAATTCATATTGATTTTAAGTGCATTATGTTTTACATTTCAATCCTGATTTTCCATATCTTATTTGACATCGTATACATTTGCATTTGAATTAAAAACTATGCACTTTGACAGACAAATGTTATCATGATTCATTTATAGACTATGATGCATACTATTATTTTCAATATTAAAAATATAGTCTCAAAAGTATAGTCACACAACAATGTCAAATAAACTATCTCTCTATTTGATCCAATCATAAGATTGACAAACTCATGATAAACCATTGATATCCATACACAAACATCATAATAGTCATTTGCATACACATTATATCACTAAGAACAACATCTATCTCATTTTAAATCATAATAAGCGTATCTCAAAATTAAAATCATATGAACCACATATAATTTAAGTAAAAGAGATAAAATACAAATTAAACACAAAAAATAAAGTACCTACCTATGGTCTTATTCCTTATGCCCATCTAAACTCTCACACTCAGTCTGGAAGTAATCTCAAATGAGGTTTACAAGCCATTTTATCCAAGTCATTTTTACACAAATCTCAGAGCTCAATTTATACGTTAGGGTAAAATGTCTCAATTTACCCCCCAAGGTGAATATATAGCCTCCAATTTCAAAATTTACCCCTAAGACATTGTATGTTATTCCTTCTCTAGAGACTTAATTTTGCCTCTAATGTCTATTTATCCTCCCATTTTATTCTATCCTCTTCATTTCCCCCCTCTTTAGATTTTTTAATACTTCCATTTCATCATTTCATGGGTCCGCTCATCCAAAATATTTTCTAACTTTTCACTCAAAGGGGCATCCATGGTTTACCAAGGGCCATTTTGGGACATATTTGAACCAGTTTGCTAACACATTTAGCAAAAATGTCAACTTAAAGCATCCATTATTTCATCATATAATTTTTCATCTACTCATTTTTAATACTTTTTATCAATATTTGAGAAGACATTACTTTGTATATGTCTCATAACACCTCCTCAAAAAGGGGAAAAATTTAGACACTCCATTGTAATCACTTCCATGTCAAAATTACAAAATGGAATGACTTCCCAAAAAAAATTACACAAAATGGTCTAATATCATATGTTCATCCTAATTTCCTCTGTGTATCTAACATACAAGTTTACATTCACCTTGGGGCATCCCTAATTAGGGTAATTCACCATATTAAATCATTAAATTTCAACTCTGGTCATGTTTCTGATCAATCTCCCTTTCTCTGATCGATCAATCATTTCCCCCTTATTTAATCAAATAAATCAAATTCATGTTCATATCATATTAATTAAATTAATCCCCTTTGATTAATTTAATTAATCCTTCCTCTAATTAGAAATCCCATATAATTAGAATTCTTAATTTCACTGAATTCAATTTTTCCCTTTTCCACCTCATGTGGGGTACTCTCCAAGGAACATTCTCCACCCTCCATCTTAGATACAAGATGGAGGGCCCTCATTACACCTTTTAAGATATTATTGAGGAGGACTATCCACCCTCTATATTGGAAACAAGATGGAGGGCTATTGTCTCATCCCTCAAGATATTTTGGAGGGACATTCTTCACTCTCCATCTTGTATGAAAGATAGAGGGATCATATTAATCCCCCTTGGGATATTTTTAGGAGATTCCTCCACCCTTCATCTTAGACAATATGAAGGGATAACGTTGGTGATCCATGTCATAATACATGTGAGGCCTTGAGGTGAATTATCCACCCTTTATATTGAAGGCAAGATGGAGGGCTCATGATCAATCACTTAGTTGATAAATAAAGGGGCACCCCTATTAATTTCCCATGCTCAAGTTTTAATAGTGAAGCTATATAAATTTATAAAGATAGATTATGCATCAAATTTAACTATTATAAATTAAATTATTCAAGGTTTTCAAGAGGAGATGGTGTATTTCATGAAAATAACATTGATAAATACTTATTGAGACTACATTCAAGCCACATCCACTTAGGACAAGGTGAATAATTCTAAAAAAGGAAGGTAATAATTATTTGTTTCTTCTCTTGACTTTGATTTTATTTATATTTTACTTAGGTCATGAGGAATTGGGATAGAAATGCTAGAAACATATTTGGTTTTGATTTTTATTTCATTAACAAAGTTTCTAACCCCAATAAAAATCCTAATTATACAATAGCCATCAATGAATTTTAAACCAACTACATATTTTAATTGGAAAATTAAGTTCTCATGAAACAAATTCCATTACACTCTTTTGACATCTATATTTCTTAATGTTAATTCATAGACACAACTGAATTAAATCTCATGCCTAATTAATATATCAAAAGATTAATCTAGACTATTCTAAGAACTATATCTTGTGAATATCATTAAATTTTACCTTATGAATCACATATATTGCTATAAAAATAATTATGAATGATCATTGTCATTTTAAAAAAACCATCCCAAGCTTCTCATTTTTCTACCCTAATATAAATTCTCTATGGTTTCATTTCAAATCCTCATGTATTCATGTATAATATTTTAATAGAGGTTAATAGTGTTTCACCTCACTCTAATCCCAATGTGTAGAAAATTCCCATGATAATCCAAAACCAACCAAAAAATTATTATGATAATAAAAACTTCTAGTTCCTTTAAAAAGTGTATGAACTCACAACTCAATGAGAAAAACCACATGAATTTTAAACTAATATGCAATAAAAACATTGTGACTTCATTTATAAGTAATCATACTAGATTAATATGGATGGGTTACTGAGTTATCCTAAGTTTTTCTCAAATACATGCCAAGTTATGATCTTAGGACCTATGGATTATGGGTTTTTAAGCATAAATTCCTCCTAAGTACCTCATAACCAAAATAACCCAGACCAATCAGATTCACAACACCCTAAGTGTTTCTCTCTAATGTGAACTTTCATGTTCCTTGGGTTGCCCACTTATCAGATCATTCCTAATACACAAGGAAAATCATGGCTACTTTGGCTCTCTAATAACCTAGAGAGGCATGTAATATATAATCCTCATTAGGCTAGGGGTCACTACATAACATAATAGTATAACCTTATTTAATCATTTAATTAATTAATTACCTTAATTATAATATACATACATATGTATGTATGTATGTACACACACACACACACACACACACACACACACACAGCCATGCAATTCCTAAATAAGCCATATTAATTCACTAAGGTTGTAGGCCACATCATTATAAATAAAAAGAGTGACTACTATCACATTATAAATTAATATGACACTAACACACCTATGTGGCTATCACCATCACTTCATTAAGGACGTGACAAAAATTAAATTGGTTTCCATAAAATAACACACCTATAGGTTTATAAAACCCTCATAGACTTCACCAAATCATGTTTTATGTCAATGAGTAGTGAGCCCACTAAATGAAATAAAATGCTCTAGGTGGCCTCAATTAATAATGCATCATCATCAAATTTATCAAAATTCATAACAAAAACCAATGCAGATTAAGATTTATCCTAATTATTAACACATTTATGGGATTATGATATTTGATAGAGTCCACTAGTGAACACAACATCCCATTTGAGGAAAAATCTATAGGGATCCACTACATACGTGTCCACCAATTATCATCAATCATAATATTAATGTGGTCTCAAAATGATTACCATTATTTTATTTTATTTTTTATTGATGATACCTCAAAATTTCCTCATGAACTTTGATTTTTTAGTTCATACTACATATATACATGGCCACTGTTAACCATCCATCCCATATCTCAAATGAAATTAGCTATAACCTATAATCCAATGGTTCCAAATTATCGAGTGATACAGGATTTCCATAATTCCATTATGTGAATGCAAGGCTATGAGATCATTACATGCGTCATGATCACATATGGTCTATGGTCCTAAAAAAAATCAAAATCACTCTACCATTATGCCAAATAAATTTAACATCATGTTCAAGATAAAAGGATAGTAGAACCACCTTGTCTATATGTCTGATAATTCAATTATAATGTATACAACATTATACATGGCCTATATATTGATGGAAAACCCATACCATTAACATGTCTACATCATGTTAGCATAGGGTCATAAAAAACAAGGTGTTTACTTATGTCCTACAAAGAAGTCCCTTAGGCATGACCATGGGATATTCAACAAATGTCTCAATCATAAATAGATTGTGGCTTAAGCCAAAAGCTAAGGTAGAATGTAATAATGTCTGGATATAAAAATAAGCATGCCACTAAAACCCAAGCCAAAGGGATAGAGTCACATTTAATAGATTTAAAATAAATTTATGGGTCCACACATGATGGTATTATCTTTAATCCTATATGGAATGAGACTAAAATTGATTCATTGGGATGGTAACACTTATTTCCATCATGGCCTCAAGGGATCATGGACTCTGTTGTTCCCAAAATATGCCTCTCATTTTTTTGGGACAATATATGAACTATTTTGGTCCTACAAGCCAAAATTATCTCTTCCCTTCTCAAAAAATTATTCTGAGCATTCAAATTCTTCATTTT
Source organism: Torreya grandis (assembly GCA_037957365.1). NCBI lineage: Eukaryota > Viridiplantae > Streptophyta > Pinopsida > Cupressales > Taxaceae > Torreya > Torreya grandis. Next base: position 1,361,082 of record JARHVA010002608.1, read on the forward strand.
TTGAGCTTTTTTAGTTAAGGGACTAGTAGGTTCAATAGGTTCAATGGCTTCAATAGGCAAATTCTCACAAAAGAATAAGTTACCAGCACTTAGGCATTTTAAAGCTTGGTTCAATGCCTTGGTTCAATCAAAAAGGTTCATAGGCAAGCTTCAAGGAAGGATTGAACCATTGAACCTTGAACCATTTTGGTTCAAAGGTTCAACAAGTTCAAAGGTTCAACATTGTCAGCAAGCTTAAAAGGTTAAGCGCTTTGTCAAAGGTTCATAGTTCAACCGCTTCAATAAGTTCAATTCTTTCAAAAGACTTAGCAAAAAATAAAGGAATGAACCATTAACCATTGAACCTTCAACCAAAATGGTTCAATAGGTTTAACAAGTTCAATGGGTTTGAAGAGATCAAAAGACTTAGAAGAAAAGAAGGCTTCAAATGCCAGATTGAATCATTGAACCGTTGAACCAAAGCTGGTTCAATTAGTTGGTTCAAAGGACTACCCCAAAGCTAAAGGAACAAGTGCCCTTACAGAGGGTAGTGAACTAAAGGTAGGTTCCCTTGCGGAGGACAAGAAACGTTGGTTTAAAGATCAAAAAGTAACTAAGGCCGAAAAGGAAGATTTCCTTCAAACTTTTTGTCCAAGGAAATTACTAAGTAAAGGAACCAAAAGAATTCCTTTGGAAAGATTTTTCACAAAAAAATGACTGAGGCAAATCCTTCAGACAAATTGTTTGAAGGAATTCCTTCAAACTTTTGTTTGAAAGAATTCACCCAAAAGGAAAAGCAAAAGCCTAAAGAAAAGTAGACAAAGCAAAGGAAGATTTCCTTCGGATAAAATGTCTGAAGGAATCCCTTCAGAATTTTTGTCTGAAGGAAATGAAGGATCAAGGCCGCTTGAAGGAATTAACCCAAAAGCCACTCGAAGAAACCTAAAGGGTAGGTACCCTTGTGGGGGGCTCTCAGCACCCCAAAAATGGACCTTTCTCAAAGACCTAAAGGGACACCTTTCCTTCGGGGTGTCCCAAAGACATAAAGCTAAAGGAATTTCAAGGTTTCCAAAGACTTAGCCAAAAATAAAGGATTCTGAGAAAGACATTGAACCTTTGAACTTTGAACCAAAATGTTTCAAAGGTTCAAAGGTTCAAAGATTCAAAGATAGCCCCAAGCAATGGAACAAAGAATGAACCAATGAACTGATTGAACCTTGAACCAAAAGAGTTCAAAGTTCAATGGTTCATAGGTTCAATGGTTCAAAGGAAGCTCTAGACAAAGGGAAGGAAATAGATGTTTCTAAAAGACCAGTTCAAAGGGATGGTTCAACTAAAGAGCAAGAAAGTGATTGAACTAGGGAAGTGATGGAACAAAGGAACTAAAAAAGACCACCTAAACCATTGAACTATTAAACCAATGAACTTTCAAGGCTTCAAAGGTTCATGGTTCAATATGGTTCAAACAACCAACAACCATTGACGTCCCCACAAATGTCAAATTTAAGGTAATGGATTATCTATTGATTTTCAACTATAGAGTGGGATTTAAAGGATGAACCAAGTGAATAGCTGAAGAAGATAGCTCAAGAGCTCAAATTACTATAGGGAAGAGAGAAAAATATAAAAAGATTAGAAATATATACAAGGGAGTTATTTCTACTAGGTAAAATAGTTCACCAAGTGGTCATTTAAGTGCACTAAATCAAGGATGCAGCCTATTTTTCTTCCATGAAGTAAAAGCAAAGTGGATAGCTACACAAACATTAGGAAAAGGACCAGACAACCCATGCTAAGGATGAGACATATAAGATGAATGGGCATGCCATAGTTAAGGCAATACACTATTCCAAGCATGGCCCCTCGATAGAAATGAAAGCACATTAAAGGCATTAAATCGGTATGGGCCATTCTATGGAAGAAAGTGCCAAGCCTTTCTTGGTAGCCATATATTGTAATCTCTTGTTTTATGCAAGGGATATCTTTTTGGATATAGAAGCAAAACTCTGACTAAATTGAAAGGTGATTATTGAGACTTTGAGCTTAGATTATTGATCATATTACATTATCTGAATGAGAAAGAAAGTGACTTTCAGACTTTGTGCTATTATAGCTTGCATTATTTTAAGAAATTGTTCTTATGTCTATATCCTAGGAGCATTCTTGTTTATTTAATTTGACAAGCAAAACTAGTGGAAGTAATTAGGAAGATGTCCTAAAGCCAGTTGTGGAAGACTTTGTGCTGTCATAGTTGTCTTCAGTGTGTTTTTAGTTTTTAGTTTCTTTCTGTGCAAAGGATCTTGGGATGACTTTGTGCCCCCATTATCCTTTGTATTTCACTCTTTGGGCAGTTGAGGTGGAGACTTTGTGTTCCATTTCATCCTGATGGTTACTGCACCTTTGTTATCTATTGGTTACTTGTCACTACCTGAAAGAACTCCTGCTGTTTCCTGCTACAAAACCACTTTTGAAAGAAGAGAAGTGCCTTCAGTGTTTTCACCAAGTTTTTATGCTTTGTTTATGAGCATCATCTCTAAAAAAAGAGAGATGGATGGTGTATTCCTACCCCTGAGTGTTATTTTTTGCTTATATATATAGTATATTAGCTCCTCATATTTATAGGGAACCTCCCCTTGATGAGAGGAGAAATTGGTCTACCTCTGATGTGATAAACTTGCACATATTGTTGACCCATCTCCCTTGCTATGGTTGAAGAGACCTATTTTGCTCATTAGTTAGCTGTTGACAAAATATTGACACAATAGGCTTTTTGGCGATTCCACTGGGGAAAGAGCATGCAGTTTAAAGCCTCAAGCTTCAAGCTGAAGCAGGGCTAGTTCTTTTCCATTTTTATCCTACAATCTGGCAAATCCATGCTATACAAGAAGCCAAAGAGCCCAAGGTGTTGTTGACCCTATTTTTGAGTTGGTGCAATAGGGAAATTTCAATTTTTTCCCTCCCCAACTTCAAGTTCAATGATCCAGGGGTGTTCCTCCTACCCATACTAGGACACCAACACAAGGCAGAGTTTCTTTTTTTGCTATTAGTAGAGCTTTTGCTCTACATACTCCACCTAGATTTGTTATCCCCCTTTTCCATAATCAAATCATGGCAGTTCAAGGCCCCTAGGGTAACTCATTTAGCCCACTCAATTTGACTCCACCTCTACATGAGTTTCTACATAGTTCAAGGAAAAATTTCCCCAAATTCTTTGGTGATGGGAGAGTTCATCCTGATGAACATATTATATCTTTCAGCATAGCCTATGGCATGATAGGTGTGGAATTCAAAGATGTAGTAGTCAAGCTATTTGTGGAAACATTGTAAGGAATTGCTACAGACTGGTTCTACCATCTGCAAGCTCAGTTTGTGACTGACTAGAACACTCTTAAAGATAAATTTAAAGCCAAGTTCAAGCTTGTAAAAGATGTGCATGCCTTGTTGGCCCAGCTCACATAGATGAAGAAGGAACCTCATGAGCCTATGAGGGACTTTAGTGCCAAGTTTGACAAGTTAAGGAACAAAATTCTTGCTATTGCTCAGTCAACACCTGAGAATCTTAAATGCTTCTTCATCAAGTCACAGCTACCTAAAGTGAGTTTTTTACTGAGATGTGCTGGCCACATAGACCTTGCTACTGCTCAAGACTTGGCTACTGAGGTGGAAGATGACCTTATCTTGGTAAGAAATTTAAGGAGAGATCTAATCAGAGCTAAATCTTCTTCATCCTCTGAATATCCATATATGTGTCACCACTGATCCAATGGTGTAGAAGCTAGAAAATGAGCTTCTAGCTCTTAGAAAGTAAATGGCATAAGGGATGTCTTCTACTCCTTTATATAGAGATATACAAAGGAGAACATTCCCAAATCAGTCATACTAAGGCAATGCTACCAAGAATCAAGGGCAAATAAATCATCTTCCTCCCCCATGAGGGAACCTTGCCATTGAAGCACATCCAACCAATTTAGCAGTTAGATATCTTGAAGCAGAATCAGATTTCTCCTTCCAACATGAGTTAAACCTAGAAGATGACGCTAATCTCTTCACAGAGGGAGAAGAAGAATTAGCTAGTGAATCTAACATTGGTTTTTTGAATTACCAGGATGAACCTAGAAGTGAAGGTAAAGTAGCTGAGGGATCATATGCTGTGTTCATTTAGTCCAAAAATCAATCAACCCAGCAAGCTAATAAAGATAAAACATAGGAACAACCTCAAATAGCAATTTCAATTTCTAATCAGGGAACCACTCTACCTTTCTAGCTAAAGGACCTGATGATTACAAGCAAGCTAAGTACATCAAACATCCCTACACCTTCTACTTCAAATTTATAGACTAGTCCTCCCCCTCCTAAAAATCAAAAGAATGAACTCCCATCCTCTGTACCTAGTTCATTTTAGACATTTGATATAATTGACCATATAAAGAAAACCAAAATTCAAATGTCTAAATTTAAATTTATGCAATCCAACCCTGAGCAGTTGGATAAGTTGGTTCAATGTGTGAAGAACCAAAACATCCCTATAGGACAAGCAATTCTGAAGGTAACTCATGATTCTCCCAAAAACACATCCATCAGGAATAACCTTGTCATTACTCCTACTACTCTTGAAAATATTGAACCATTTTATGTCTCTTTTTTGATTAATGGACACCAACTGAACAACTGCATCATTGATTCTAGAGCTTCAGACAATGTCATCCCTGCCAAAGTGGCATAATCCCTTGGTTTCACACTAACCAAGACATTTAGGAGATGTTTCTCCATGGAGAACAAACAAGTTCCACTATTGGGATAAATTAAGGATGCCCAATTTGCATTTGTGATATTCCCAGACAAGAGAATCAAGATGACTGTACTAGTGGCCAATGTCCCAGCATCATACGGCATCCTTCTTGGGTAAAATTTCTATAAGGGTGTTGGTGGCTAGTTGAGCATGGACCTATTTAAAGCAAGAATACAAGTCAAAGGTGTTATGTAGAAATTATTCCTTGAGAAGGAAGCAAAATATGTGGTCACTCAAACATAAACGCTTGAAGCTCAAATTCTATTTGAGTCTTCTAGCATGGGTAATTACTTCTTATCCATAAAAGAAGTCCATGAGGCATCTGACAAAACTCCTAAAGGTGATAACCTAAAAATTGGTTTAGATGGAACAATAGAAAGATTGGTGGAGTGCAGTGCAAGTGTAGAAGAATCTCCCCCTCCAAATGAAGAAGAATCTAAGGAAAAATCAGTGACTGATGAGGTATGGATTCTAAAATTTGATGGCAACTGCTCCTCTACCAATTTAGGAGCTGGGATTGTGTTGATATCTCCTTAAGGAGATATTTTTCCTTCTTCATACAAGTTACAATTTAGAAACACCAATAATACAATTGAGTATGAATCTCTATTGCTTGGATTGAAGGCTACTCAAGACAAAGGCATCAAACTCCTTCATGCCAAAGGAGATGCTGAATTGGTGGTTTATCAGGTGAAAAACTTATATCAAACCAAAAATGAGAGATTGCACCACTACCATAATCTAGTTTTGGATCAAATTGAAAGCTTTGATGCTTTCAACATCTCTGCCATACCTAGGGAATTCAATGATTGAGCTGATGCACTAGCTATTTCAGTAACTCTCTTGGTTTTGCACCCTAATTTTAAGGGAGATAGGTACATTATTGAACTGGTCTTTTAACCAAGTGTGCCTAACAATGCCAATCATTGGCAAGTGTTTAATGGTGACAACTAAATCATTGCCTTCCTAGAATAAAAAGATATCTTTCAATAACTTCACTTTGAAGGTAGTGAGCCTTAGAATCTTGAACTAGCCTCTAAATCAAGTGCAAATGCAAATGGAGAATTCCTATAGTTAAAAGGGAATAAAATCCCAAAAGGCCTGGTTTCTCTTGAGAAGCTATTTGATAAACATGATAGGTTCATCAAATAGTAGCAAATGGATTCAAGCTCCTCCCAGGCATTTTTTCAAATAAACCTGGGTACCAAGGAAAATTCCAAGTTGGTGAACATTGGGAAGTGCTACACTCAAGAAGAGAAGTTTAAGTTCACTGCTCTACTCTACCAGTACATGGATGTCCTAGCATACTCCTATGATGATCTGAAGTCACTCAGGCCTGAAGAAAATTTCCATGAGATTTCTCTCAAGACTGACTCAGTGCCTTATAAGAAAAAATCTAGGCAATACAATCTAAAGATATCAGGTACTATTCTATATGAAATACAAAAAATGCTGAATGCTAGGATAATTTTCCCAATCCATCATTCCACATGGATTGCAAACATAGTGCCTGTAAGGAAGAAGAATGGAAAAATTCACCTCTGTGTGGACTTCAAAAATTTAAATCAGTCATCCTTAAAGGATAACTATCCTCTGCCCATCATGGACCAAGTTCTTCAGACAATGACTAGTTCAAAGATGTTATCAATGCTAGATGGCTTCTCAGGATACAATCAAGTTGATGTTGGTGAAGCAGACCAACATAAGACTACTTTCACCATGCCTTGGGGCACCTTTGCCTATCAAAGAATGCCTTTTGCCCTGATAAATGTTAGCACCACTTTCTAAAGAGCAATGGACCTTGCTTTCAAAGATAAAATGGGTAAGTTCATTGTAGTGTACCTAGATGATTTAACAATCTTTTCTAAGCATTACCCTAACCATATGCGCTATTTGCAACAAGTACTGGAATGCTACCACCAAAATGGCATTTATTTAAATCCCAAGAAGTCTATTTTTGGAGTAATAGAGGGGAAACTTTTTAGACACATTATATCTCAGAAGGCATAAATATTGACTCAGAAAGAGTCAAGTCCATCCAAGAGCTTACTTTGCCCACAAGTAAGACTATAGTTCACTCTTTCTTCAAAAAAGTGAATTTTTTATGAAGGTTCATCCCTGAGTTTTCTGAGAAGACTCACCATATCATAAACATGATGAAGGGAAATGCCACTTTTAGGTGGACTAAAGAAGGCAAATTAGTATTCTGAGAGATTAAGATAGCTATTGCCCACGCCCTAATTCTAGTTTGTCCAGACTATAACAAGGATTTCATAATATATAGTTATGCTTTTGAGCACACACTTTCAGTAATTTTGGTTCAATAAAACCACAAAGGTGTGGAATCTCTTATTTATTTCATGAGCTATCCTCTCAAAGCTCACAAGTTGAAGTAATGAAACATGGAGAAGCATGCTTATGTAGTGGTAAAGGTAGTGAAGCATTTCCATTTCTACATCCTAAATTCACACACTACTACCCTGGTTCCTGACACCATAGTCAAATCCATATTAACTCAGCAAGAGTTTGGAATGAAAAGAGGTAATTAGATTGCTAAAATCTAGGAGTTTGATCTAGTCATCAAACCAATGAAGCTGGTGCGAAGAAAGGGCCTATGCCAATTGACTGCTAACAATAGACCAAAAGAAATAGAGCATGGAGAATAAAAAATTGAAGACATGCCAACAGTTCTCTTTGTCTCCACCATGAATGAGTGGTATTCAAGTATTGCTCATTTCCTTATTTATGGTGAGTGTTCTGCTCACCTGTCTCATAAATAAAAGATGACTATCAAGTTGAAAGTTGCCAATTTTGTCCTTTGAGACAACGGCCTATATAAGAAGAGCCTTGATGGAGTGTTCCTTTGCTGCATGGACAAAGAGTAGCAGAACCAACTTTTAAAGTCCTTCCATAATCTGGCCTATGAAAGATTTTTTTTGCTCCTGTAATTGCCCATAAGATTTTGTGAGCCAGGTACTACTGGCCCACTCTATTTCAAGATGCATACAAATCTGTAAGATGTGAACTATGCCAACAGTTCATTGGAAGACCCAAGTTAGCTACTCTACCTCTCAAGCCAGTGGTCATAGAAGAGCCATTTCAGCAATGGGTAATCGATTTCATTGGTGCTGTAAACCCATCTTCAAGTGCTAGACATGATTATGTCCTCACAGCCATAGATTACTTCACCAAGTGGGTGGAAGCTATCCCAACCAAGCATGCTACTTCAGAAGTAGTGTGTAATTTCCTCATGAAAAACATCATTTTTAGGTTTAGGGTCCCATCCAAGATTATCATAGAAAATGCAACTTGTTTCACTTCCTAGGAGATTACCCAATTCTATTTTTACTATGGGATTACCCTCTCCCACTCTTCTGATTATTTTCTGCAAGGGAATGGCCAAGCTGAATCAAGCAACAAAAACTTAGTGACCATCATCAGTAAGCTGGTGGATGATAATCGATGAACATGGCATAAAGCATTGGTTGATGTTTTATGGGAAGATAGAATTACACCTAAATGGGCAATTGGTATGTCACCTTTCCAACTTCTCTATGGTCTCAATGCTGAAATACCAATCACCCTGGAATTGCCAGCATATAAATTGGCTAAGGCAGTCAAAGATCAGACATATGAAAGCTCCATTGATAAGAAGATCATGTACTTGACTAAGCTAGATGAGTAATGAACTATGATGGTGGATCGAATTGCTGCACATCAAAGTCTAGTGAAGAAGATCTTCGACTAGAAAGCAAAAAATTGTGATTTCCAGATTGGAGATCAAGTCTTGTTGTGGGACAAGAGAAGAGAACCAAAGGGAATGCATGCGAAATTTGACTCTTTTTGAAGAGGCCCATTTATTATCCATCAACTCGATGGTGAAAATAGTTTCCTGTTAAAGTATCAAGATGGCACTCCCTTTTCTCTGCCTCACAATGGGTAGCATCTGAAGCACTTCAATTCTTGAAGTATCAGATAAGTTCACCTATACATATGTATATTTGTATAGTATTTATTCTATTTTTGTGTTGTTCATTTTCATTTTTGGCACCTTTATTTTTGGGTAGCATGACTCCATAGCCCAATGGCATACTTTAAGGCACTGAATATTCTAGTTTCTACTCCCCTTAGCTATTCCAAGTTTTCAAATGAAGGAAGTTCCCTAACTGGAGCTGGCTATTGTTCCCAAAATCTGCCCCTCATTTTTTTGGGATAACATATGAACTATTTTGGTCCTACAGGCCAAAATTATCTCTTCCCTTCTCAAAAAATTATTCTGAATATTCAAATTCTTCAATTTTAAAGCTTTTTCAGTTAAGGGACTAGCAAGTTCAATAGGTTCAATGACTTCAATAGGCAAATTCTCACAAAAGAACAAGTTCCCAACACTTAGGCATTTTCAAGCTTGGTTTAACACCTTGGTTCAATCAAAAAGGTTCATAGGCAAGCTTCAAGGGAAAGATTGAACCATTGAACCTTGAACCATTTTGGTTTAAAGGTTCAACAGGTTCAAAGGTTCAACATTGTTGGCAAGCTTAAAAAGTTAAGTGCTTTGTCAAAGGTTCAAAGTTCAACTACTTCATTAAGTTCAATTCTTTCAAAAGACTTAGCAAAAAATAAAGGAATGAACCATTGAACCATTGAACCGTTGAACCTTCAACCAAAATGGTTCAATAGGTTCAACAGGTTCAATGGGTTTAATGGGTTCAAAGAGATCAAAAGACTTAGAAAAAAAGAAGGCTTCAAATATAAGATTGAACCGTTGAATCATTGAACCTAAGTTGGTTTAATTAGTTGGTTTAATTGGTCAGTTCAAAGGACTGCCCCAAAGCTGAAGGAATAAGTGCCCTTATGGAGGACAGTGAAGTAAAGGCAGATGCCCTTACAGAGGGTAGGGAACGTTGGTTCAAAGATCAAAAAGTGACTAAGGCCAAAAAGCAAGATTTTATTTAGACTTTTTGTTTGAGGAAATTACTAAGTAAATGAACCGAAAGAATTCTTTTGAAAAGATTTTTTGTGGAAAAATGACTAAGGTAAATCCTTCAGAAAAATTATCCGAAGGAATTCCTTCAGACTTTTGTCTGAAGGAATTCACCTGAAAGGAAAAACAAAAGCCCAAAGAAAAGTAGATAAAGCAAAAGAAGATTTCCTTCAGACAAAATGTCCGAAGGAATTCCTTTGGAATTTTTGTTTGAAGGAAATGAAGGATCAAGGCCGCTTGAAGGAATTAACCCAAAATCTACTCAAAGAAACCTGAAGGGTAGGTACCCTTACGGAGGGTTCTCGGCACCCCAAAAATGGACCTTTCTCAAAGACTTGAAGGGACAACTTCCCTTTGGGGTGTCCCAAAGACATAGAGCTGAATGAATTTCAAGGCTTCCAAAGACTTAGCCAAAAACAAAGGATTTTGAGAAAGACATTGAACCATTGAACCTTGAACCAAAATGGCTCAAAGGTTCAAAGATTTAAAGACAACACCAAGCAATGGAACAAAGAGTGAACTAATGAACCGATTAAATCTTGAACCAAAAGAGTTCAAAGTTCAATGGTTCACAAGTTTAATGGTTCAAAGGAAGCTCCAGATAAAGGGAAGGAAACAAATGATTCCAGAAGACTAGTTCAAAGGGATGGTTCAACTAAAGAGCAAGAAAGTGATTGAAACAGGGAAGTGATGAAACAAATGAACTGACAAAGACCACTTCAACCATTGAAATATTGAACCAATGAACTTTCAAGGGTTCAAAGGTTTATGGTTCAATATGGTTCAAACAACCAGTGACCATTGACATCCCCACAAATGTCAAATTTAAGGTAATGGATTATCCATTGATTTTCAAATATAGAATGGGAATTAAAGGATGAACTAAGTGACCAGCTAAAGATATCTTGAGAGCTCAAATTACTACAGGGAAGAGAGAACAATACAAAAAGATCAGAAATATCTACAAGGGATTTATTTCCAGTAGGTGAAACAATTCACCAAGTAGTCATCTGAGCACACCAAATCAAGGATGCAGCCTATTTTTATTCCATGAAGTAAAATCAAACTGAATAGCTGTGTAGACATCAAGAAAAGGACCAGACAACCCATGCTAAGGAAGAGACATATAAGATGAATGGGCACGCCATAGTTAAGGCAATACATTGTTCCAAGCATGGCCCCTCGATAGAACTAAAAGCACATTCAAGGCATTGAATGCAGTATGGGCCATTCTATGGAAGAAAGCACCAAGCCTTTCTTGGTGGCCATATATTTTAATCTCTTATTTTATGTAAGGGAGATTTTTTGGATATAGAAGTAAAACTCTACCCAAATTGAAAGGTGAGTACTGAGACTTTGAGCTCAGATTGTTGATCATATTACTTTATCTGAATGAGAAAGCAAGTGACTTTTAGACTTTGTGCTATTATAGCTTGTGTTATTTTAGGAAATTGTTCTTATGTCTATTTCCTAGGAGCATTCTTGTTTATTTAATTTTAAAAATAGAACTAGTGGAAGTAATCAAGAAGATGTCCTGAAGCCAGTTGTGGAAGACTTTGTGTTGTCATAGTTGTCTTCAGTGTGTTTTTAGTTTTTAGTTTCTTTCTGTGCAAAGGATCTTGGGATGACTTTGTGCCCCCATTATCCTTTGTATTTCACTCTTTGGGCAGTTGAGGTGGAGACTTTGTGTTCCATTTCATCCTGCTGGTTACTGCACCCTTGTTATCTATTGGTTACTTGTCACTACCTGAAAGAACTCCTGTTGTTTCCTGCTACAATACCACTTTTGAAAGAAGAGAAGTGCTTCAATGTTTTCACCAAGTTTTTCTCCTTTATTTTTGAGCATCATCTATAAAAAAAGAGAGATGGATGGGGTAGTCCTACCCCTAAGTGTTATTTTTTACTTATATATATAGTATATTAGCTCCTCATATTTATAGGGAACCTCCCCTTGATGAGAGGAGAGATTGGTCCACCTCTGATGTGGTAAACCTGCACATTTGGCTGACCCATCTCCCTTGCTATGGTTGAAGAGACCTATTTTTCTCATTAGTTAGCTGTTGACAAAATATTCACTCAACAAACTCTATCAAGTCACAAGATCAAAAGGGAAGGGCACAATCACTCTATTGCACTATGTAAATGTGATTATGCCAAGTGGAATGATCTTGGCCACTCGTTTCATGGAAAATAAACATTTAGCCACATGAACCATTTCACACACAAAAAAATGTGATGAAAGAGTAGGAAGATTAAAATTCCATTGAGTCCTTAGAGAAGGGTTTTTCACCTTCAAGATCATTACAATCAGGAAACTAAAGACATAGTTTCAGGGTCAAGAGTTCATTGTGATAGTTTTATCAAGATATATATAAAATGATATACTAAATGCATAGAGCCACACCAATGCATAATATTTTCACACAACCAAGTGTATAAAGGATAACCAATATGTTAATTATGAACTAATGAAATATTTGTAGTCCTTTATACTGATTTAAGTAGAGGGTTTTGGGTTTAATAAGAGATTGCTACTAATTAAATTTGGACTCAAGGATATCTCTCATTTAATTAAGGTGAACCCATTTTTAGCCTTATACAACTATGGACATGAAAGTTTATGCAATATTAAATTTATTAAATACAATAATTATATTGGTTTCAAGGCTCTACCAGTGGATCAAAAATGTGATATGCACTAGCAAGTGTTGGTAGCTATGATCAAGGATCACTAACCAAGGTTTTCCTATAGAATCCATGCCCATTAGGTATCTCAATTACCAAAGTTTTATAAGATTAAAGTATGAATTCAAGTTTTATTTTATATGTTGTATAACCTATTCTAATATAAATCCTTATTAGCTATAGGTTAAATCTTTACCAGTGAACTCATATTTAGCTGGCCTTCCTATAGCCATAAATGTAATAGTTCATCTACTAATGGGATAGGAAAATTAAGCCTCATATGCTGAATTTATTTATCATTAATAAAATATTCATTCTTAAATGAAGATATAACTTAAAAGTACATTATTAAATTAATTCCTTTTTTCAAATTTACTGTGATCATATTATTCATTCTAAAAAATTCATGCATTTCTAACAAAATTTTACTTTAAATAAGTATAGGAATATAAATGATTTTTAACATAACTAGGTATCTTCATAATAAAAATTTACCCTATTGAAACTATCTAAGTTTAAGATAATTATTAAGTAAATAAGATGAGGCTGTAATTTAGAATACATTCACCATAAGTCAAGAACCTTGTTTCATGTTTGAATTCTTGACTACCCATAGTATGATCACAAAGGATACTAGTAAATGATATTTATTTGGTATAATGATCTAGATATTTGTTCCCCTCATGCTATTTCCATAGAGTCCATAATATAATACTGAGGAAACCTATATGTTACTCTATCCATCAAGCTAAAATGAAGACATTGAAGGTGCACTCAAATATATTGAGTAACATTATGTTGTGTTATAACCATCCACTATAAAATTCATAATAGAGATTAGGTACATTAGTGATACATTTTAAAGCTCAATAACAATGAGAAATGTGTAGCCACCATGAGATAATCCTTCTTAATTAGAGTAATAGCCTATTATAATATTATAGTCACATATAATTGAGAGTTAAATTATAGTCTCCTATTTTCCCTTTAGTAGATCCACGACATAAACCAGCTAAATCATCTTAACTATCCCTTGGTCATCCCATGGACTAATGATTAGAATCCTATTTTCATTGTCTAAACAAATGATTGGTGGGTCAAACCCCTCTTAAGATATCTAGCCAATTTAAGAATAACAACTAACTAAACCTTCTCAACTATCCCTTGGTCATCCCCTATATGGATGATCAAAATCCACTTTTCATTGGCTAAAAAAATGACTATTTAGGTGCACCCCTCTTAGGAAATCTATCCAACTAAATAATATTAATGTATTGAAGCCCCTTCTTCCATGAGTTACTTTATTTGTATAATTTCTTTCCTTCTCAAAAGAGCACATGTATCCATTTATTAGTGGGAATAGTTTCCCATTTAATTGGGAATTCACATTTAATTGAGGAATGGTGACACCCATGTTGTTGATTTGACTTTGGTGATTTATTGTCTCTAGTTACTTTTTTCACTTTTTATTATTTTAGGTTGCATCATCGACTGTCATTTTTACTGCAGTCCACATTAATTCTTTTATTATTTGAAGACTATGTTTTCTTCTGGTTTCCCACAATCATATTAATTTCTTATAAACCTCATTCCATGTGAGATACTCTTTCATTTTATTATAATATACTAACATACATTTGCCCACCTTGACTACATTTAACTCTAAGTACTTTACATTTTCACCTTGTATTATGTGACCTTTCTTCCACATTATTTCACTGCCAATTTCCCATCTAACATGGCTATCATAAATTAGTTTGTGGTTCACTTAATTATAATTTACAAGTTCATTTAAATTGATATATCTCTCTTTTGTTTATCATATTTCCTTTTATCACAATCTCATGCCTATGTGGATTATATACCACACTTAACATAATGTATCTATTTATATTCATGCCACCCAAATCTAATGTGACAAGTGTCCATGTGGTCAATGTGTGACATAAACCAGTTGCATATAGGATGACTACCATGACAAATAACTTTATTGAGATCCATTATCTCTTGTGGATGTCTATTGATAGAGATCCTTAATGTGTCATGTTAACTTATCAATTCATTTGGTGAACTCAATGCAAACCTTTATAAACTCATCTAATTGTCATTATATAAACTAAATTATAACTCATTCAAAAACCTAAGCTTTTTCACATACACCAAACTCATAATAGTACCTCTATGGTATGAAGAGATAAATAAAATTATAATGATCAAGTTATTTTTATCATAATCATAAGCATATATCTCTTTTATCATGATCCAATGTGAAATAATCAAAGGGTACATGAAATAAATCATGATTCATAATCACACATAATATCTTAATTAATAGGTCCAACCTTGATTAATACATAGCCATGGGCCTAAGCCAAGGTGAGACTTGGTGGGAAATTAAAATAAATGTTCATTAGATTTATAATTTTATTTAATTATTTATAACAGGTTGTATCCCATACGAGGTTGGGCACACTCTACTAATTTAATAGTATTTTCTAGTACAATGTGATTGAGCATAGAAAAATATTGAAAATGGTATTTAACAATAAATTTTAATATATGAAAATAATTTGTTTTATAAAGTTTTCTTTTATATAATAATACTTTTAAAAGTTAATAGTTTTATATAATAAATGTGCATTATGTTTATAATCTTCTAAATAATACAATAACTAATACAATTTGTAATATAATTAATAAGTTTTTGGTGGATATTATTTTTCATTAAATATCTTTCTAAATACTATAGTAATTTATTATATAAAATTTTAATTAAGTTTTTGATTATATTTGTATTAATGTTTTTGTATAATATGATATATTTGAGTTAATAAGAATAAAAAATTAAACATAATTTACTAGGGGATGCTTGATTTGTCCATGTAGTCAAGGGTTTCAAATCACATAAACATAGACTTATATGACAAATGCAATGCACTGCATGGTCACATAGGGTACAACTTGGTCAAGATAGTAACATAATCCCCAATCATATATGTCAATAGATATGCCCATGATTGACATTATCAAACCTGCATAAATAAAAACATAGTTCCGTATCTGGGAAAATCACATGCATGCTTCCAATCTATTTCACTATTAGAACACAGTCATAGTTAGTCAATAAGATAATAAGCTAAGTATATTGATCTCCTTAGTACTTTTTATAAATAGTAAATTACATTATCAAATCTATCTCAACTAGTTACATTTAGATTTATAATTGATTTCTATATATTAAAAAATGAATCAATTCTACAAGTTTAGCCTATTTTAGTGCGCACTAATCTAAATATAGGGTGAATAAAAATCTATCCAACCAAACATTAGCAACCATTTGTACCCCATTCTTCCATGGGATAGTTTCTTTATATAATTTATCTCATTTATAAAATAGTCTTTGCGGCCATACATTGTTAGAACCACTTTCTTGTTTAATTAGAAAATCATCATAAATTTAGGAATGGTGATCCCCATGATGTTATAAATTTGGTGATTTATTTTAGGCACTTCATTTGTATGTTCAAATTGGCCTCTTAGATGTTGTGTGGTTAGTTTTCATTCTTGCTTCAATCCACATTCATTATTTTACTATTTTAATGTCTGTTTTCTTCTACGTGCTCACAATCATATTATTTTATTATTAGACTCCTTCTTTGTGAGATAATATTTCATGTTATTAATCTACTTCTATAATATTTTACACCAGAATTAGATCTGTTTGCATTTTTACCTTCTATTATGTGGCCTTTCTTCCACATTATTTGAGTGCTAAATATTTCTTATCTAATAAGGTTGCCATAACTTGGCTTTTGGTTCATTTAATGATAATTTAAAATTATCATTTAAATTGATATCTCCCTCTATGTTTTTATCATATTTCCTTTTCTCATTATCTCATGCCCATGTGGATTATATCCCACACTTAACACAATGTATCTACTTATATTTATGCCACCCAAGCCTAATGTTCTAAGTGTCCATGTGGATAATTTACCATGTAAATCAACTACATATAAGGTGACTACCATCACAAATATCGATCCCATAATCCATGATCACTTGTGGATATCCACTATTGGAGATCTTTATTGTTCCATGTTGACTTAGATAACCAAACCAATGAACTAAATGTAAACCCTTACCAAATCATCTCATCCTCGGTATATAAATTAGATCAGAACCAATTCATAAACCTCTACTTCATGCACATACACCAAAATCATCATGGTACCTTTATGGTATGAATATAGATATATAAAAGTATAATAAGGAATATTTGATTATTAAAAAGATAAGAATATATCTTTTTTCCCTTGATCCAATGTGAAATAAGCAAATGGTATATGAAACAAAGTATGATTCCCAATAAAAATAATAGCTTAATTAACATGTCCAATCTTGATTAAAAATTAACCATGGACCTAAGACAAAGAGAGCTTGGATAGGGCATTACATACTTCCCCCCTTTAAAAAAGTCTATCCTTGAAGTTTTTTTGTCACAAAATGTGTTTCCTCAATTGATTTTATCTTTAGTCACATATTAGTGGGAAGCAAATATTAATAACATCAATGTAACATCACTAGCATGTGTTTATACATGTGCATGCACGTGCATGTGCACACTCGTGCGCGCGCGCGCGCACACACACACACACACGTACACACACATTTTCACATGGGTTAGTAATTTCAAACCAGGCTCATCAGTAACAACTAACTAGTATCAACAATAGTTGGCATTGATTAATTATTCAATATAAAAGATTACAATACTAGTCCTAAGACTTATCCCCCTCTCTTAAAAACATAGAATAGGTATTTGACATCTATTACACCTATAAAAATATTAGTTATCATATCCTCCATGCACTAAGGCATACATGAAGAGTGAATGAATAATAAAAATAGGTGCACTATCATTTAGTGAGGGTGAACCCAACATTTGGTATATTAACCACTTCTTCACACATGAAGCAATACAAATAGAGGAAATTAATGTATCTCAAATAATATGAATCATATCCTTATAAATGCCTATGAATAATTAACCATATATAATCAATTTCTTTTCCTTCATGCATGAAAGCAGTGCACAATTTGGAATTTAAATTAAGAAAACATATAACAGATGGGAAATTTCAATAACCAAGAAATAGTCTATCATTACATTAACCAAATAATAATAATCAAACATCTATTACACATGGGAAATTTCATAAATTAATCATCATAAATCAAATTTACATCATTGCAATAAAGATATATCTTAGAGCATACATCAAAATGGAAAAAGTGTAGTGGTCAATTATTATATTGGTGTCTTATGGTATATTAGAGTGGTTGGATCAACTAATCACACTTTATAACTATTCATTTAGCCATATACTAGCATTTCTGATTTCACAACAATTTATTTCTCAATCACAGATAAAAACAATACATGGAATATCCACCCATATAATTTATCATGTGCAATTGATTGATGGCCCAATGTATCATCAAAATAACATAAACAATAAAGAGTATTTATTACAGGTTCAAGAGTAGCATGTATAATTAATAATAAATTTCACCCAAGAATGAAATACCATAAGCATACACATAACAACACACACACACACACAAAAACTTAATCACAACATCATACATCATGGTATAAACCATGTTCATTCATAGCATAACAATGGAAACACATTCATATCAACAACATAGAAATTTAAACAATCAACCCCAACTCCCCAAGGAAATGAAATCACATAAATAATTTTATCTAAATTATATACCAAGTAATATTTATTTATGTTCACATCAAGGTGTCACATGGTATTAATGTTCAACCACACAAGTTGCTACAAATTCTATTCAAACATGTATTTTACTCATTCCTAAATATTTATAACTAAATTTGTGTCAATGTAAAGAAATAATAATCTTCATTCATAATATTTAATTTTATTGTAAGTTGTGTTAAATAAATTTTATATCAATTACATCTACTACCATAGATATGATCAACCAAACATCCCAAAACATGGAAAAATAAATTATTCCAAGCTGAGTCACACTCAGATGCTCAACCAAGCATTCCATAATTATTTTACACACCAACGTACCAACCCCATATGGGAACTTAGTTGTATATAGTGTGGTAATTTATTGAAAATAGTGTCAACTAAGAGCTTCCACATAAATTGTGGATTATAATTTAGTTTGGATCAGTGAAATATTTTACCACAACCAATGAAATTCTTCTTGTCACAAAAATAACATTCATTTCCCATATTTAAAATGGGGCAAGGGGTATCACACAACCAATTATTTCATAAATTTAGGACATTTAATGAAATGCCATACAATTTTAGTTTTATAGAATTAAATAATGGTAAATCAAGGCAAGAAAATCATCCTACGCATTCCCTTTTTCCTAAAAGGAAATTACACTATGGCAAACACATTAACTCACCCAAACCAAAAAACATTGGGGTTTTCCACACTAGCATTAATCTTGTTCCATCACACATAGCATGTAGCTAAGGAGGGAGTTCACACTTACTCAAAAAATATACATGGTCCTCAATGAAACTTCATACTATAGTGGTTCATGGTTTGAATCTTTTTTATTTCTTTAAATTAAAATCCTCCACACATACATCTCCCCATAGATTGAAATCATAAACTTGGCCCAAAGAATAAGGTACAAGGTGGTTAAATAATTATTATAATTAGATTCTTTATAAAGTTTATGAATATTCCAAAAGAACATCACCCAAACTTAACTCCACAAAGTCAAGTAGTGGTAATGTAATTAAACTAACATGTATATTTACCTTATCCCATAATTTTTTTTTACCATGCCAGACATATAAATTCACCCAAACCACCAAACATTGGGTTAATTGCATTTGCATCACAAAAGGTGCCACCATCAACACACATTCAAGTACAAACTCTCCCTTATCCATCATATTAATATTATTTTATAGCAAAACCATCAAGATGAAGATTTCCATTTTTCCACAATAATTACAACATTTTACCTCTCCAAGGGAGTTGCAATGACAACCTTCATTTTTCCATCAAAATACAAGGATAGGTCATGAATTTTAAGGCTACCAACATAACACTAAATGTTTTTATCCTTTTTAATCTCATACCACATACACTCGAAGATGGATACAAAATGGATCCAATATAATTCCCTCATACATTTTCCCATCTTCCAACATGTATGGATCCGATTAATACCAATTTTTATTCTCATATCATATTTAGACTTAAAATTTTATATATTCATGCATTGTGAACTCTTCATAAGACCATTAAATAATGGTTAGATTCATGTGATAAGTCATTTTAAAATTGAATTTTATCCTTTTAAATGGGTATTAGGATGTGAAATTCACACATTTAAGTTATCTTCTCTAGTGTTTATATGTTATAAAATAATTAGCCTTAGGTTTTTTAAATTCCCAACTCAAAATGCCTACTAAATTAGAACTTTCACCTAGTTTTGCAAACTGTGGAACATAATCATTAGTGCATTTTCATCCAATTGCTTATTTCAATTATAAAATTGGATTATCATGAAAATAATTCCATTTAACTCTTATTAAATTTTCTCATTCCAAATTAATATCTCTAAAGAGCCATCTAGACTATTCTAGGAAGTATATCTTGTGAATATCATTTATGAATTATACATATTATTATGACAATGTGTATGAATAATCATTATAATTTTATTAAAATAAATCAAATATTCACATTTTTAAAAATTTATATAAACTATCCATAGTTGCTTTTAATTACACATATTTTCATGTATAATATTTTCCTAGAGGTCAATAATATTTGAACCCACTCTTATACCAATGTGTAGCACCCTTTTAAGATACTCCAAAACCAATCACAACATTTTTACTAAAAAAAAATTAATAGATTCTTTGCAAAGTGTATGATATGATAACTCAATGAATAAAAACCCAAATTTCATACTAATATGTAATAAAAACTTTGCACCTTCATCTATATTTAATCCTAAAAGATTAATAAGGATGGTTAGTGATTTTATCTTAATTTTTCTCAAACACATTCCATGTTATGATCCTGGGACCTATGGGTTATGATAATTCAATTGGAAACCCATACCAAATCACTTAAAACAAAAACAACACATGCCAATTAAATTCATAACAACCCAAGTGTTTCTCTCTAATGTACTTTAGACACTCAGGTTGCCTACATATCAGCTTGTGCCTAATACACAAGTGGAACTAAGGATACTATAGTTCTATGAAAACCCAAAGAATGATCCAATATATAATCCTCATTAGGATAGGGATCACTAAATAACATATTAAAATAGCCTTATTTAATTATCCACTTAATTAATTTCCTTGATTAGAATATATATTAGGTATATCCATGTAGTCCCCAAATAATCCACCTTAATTCACCAAGGTCTTAGTGCACATAATTATATATAAACAGAGTGACTAAAGTCACATTATAAATTAAGGTGAACCAAATGCACCTATGTGGCTATCATCATCACTTCCTCAAGGAAGTGATCCAATTTAAATTGAGTTCCATAAAATAACATACTTTCAAGTTTATTAAAAACTCACAAAGTTCACCACATCATGTTTGATGTGGATGAACTTTGGGTTCACTGATTTAAATTCAATTCTCCACATGGCCTCAATTAATAATGCATTATCATTACATTTATACAAATTCATCACAACCATTGTTATATGTTATACTCAATTCTAATTATTAACACATTTATAAGCTTAAGAGGGTTCACGGAGTCCACCATCGAATAAAACATCATTTTCAATGAAAATGGTGAAGGGGACCATCACATATGTGGCCACCAATTGTCATTGATCATAATATCGATGTGGCCTCCAAATGGTTGCCATTGGTAACTTTTTATATTGTTGATAGGACCTCAAAATTTCCTTCTAACCTTTGAATTTTTAGCACATACTGCATATATACATGTCCATGATAAACCATCCACCACACATCTCAAATGAAATATGATAAAACATATAGTCCAATAGTTCCATGATATCAAGCACACAAGTATTTCTCCAATTCCACCATGTGAATATAAGGTTCCAAGATCATGATACATGTCATGATGACTTATGTCCTATGGTCCCAACTAGATATAAAATTACTCTACCCTTATGCCAAATAAATTCATAGTCACATTTTTTTGGAAGTAGCTATTGAGAGCAGAGTGTGAATAATTTGCTTTAAAACTATATATTCATTTCCATTCATCATTCCATGAAGCCTTCATTCACATAAAAGATCAATGCATAAACAAATAACTACATAAGAATATCACAAGATAACACAAGAGATATGTGGGAAAACCTAATATGGGATAAAACACACTGAACCATGCACATGGAATACAATAATATAATGTCAATATCTAAATTTTAGTGAAGCACCAACTTCACAATGATCTCCAACCCCTACTTAGTTAAGCACCCACTCAACTAGTCTTTTGCAAGATCTATATTGCATGGAGGTTCCAACCCCCCAAGTAAATTAGCACCAAGTAAGTCACATCTGATCTATTATAACATTATAACACCTATTTCTAACTTCATCTGTAAATCAAAGCCTTCTTTTTCACTCTTTACCCTTCAATCTCACTCAAACAACTTCTTAGGCCTTCTCACTCGACTAGCCCTTTCTTTGGTAGTATTAGGTCAAAGGACCTTGTTCAAAACCTATAAAATCATAATTAAATATTAATGACATATTAAAAATTACTCTTTTATGGTATTCAACATATTCACCTATTTTTAAAACACCTATCTCATTCGCACATATGCTCATTATCTCAACTAGTTAATTTAGGTGTATTAAGCCTTCTTAAGTACTTGACCCTTGTTCTCACCCATCTGGGTCAGACATGAACATTTAAATACATGAAATAAATTTGGTAATATATCACCATACATGTTTCAAATTTGAAAAAAATATTACATAAGTCAGTTATAGTCTATAAGGACCAAATCCACCATTAGGCCTAATAGAGACCTAATGCAATTAGGTCTATCTTATCCACACGTTATCACTTTGATCCTTAGGAAAAATTATTATCTTAACCAAAGGATGAAAAAATTCATAATTTACTCTAATATACCTTTAATAAGTTCACCTTGGGTCCCCAAATCTATTTGGCCCATTTCACTATTTGGACCCATCAATTAGGCTTACTCGCCTTTTAGGCCTTCTCATTGCCAAAAAGTCTGTCAAATAAATATGAATCAATAATTCAAATTTGAAACATAAAAAAAAAATTCATATTAAAATATCATTCATTACCTCATTTTTATTACCATATCCATTAAAATTCACAAAACATGCCAAAAGGCCTCATACCACCTCTTGCAATATGACCACTCAGAATCGTCAAACATTGTCAAAATATAGTCAACAACATTTGAATCTTAAAAACTATAAAGGAATTTAAAATTAATAAAAAAACATTAATATGGACCTAATATATCTATATTAAAACTTCATATGCATTGGATTCTCCATCTCATTCCCAAACACCTCAAAATCATCTTTCTTACCAACTTGTAGAAAACTGTCAAACATCTTAAAAACTCAGTCTTAAGAACAATATTTTTAGAATCTAAAAGGATAATTCCATGAATTATCATCCAAATTAATATATTATATATTAATTCTAAATCAACCTCTAATATTTATATTTTAAACTCTATTGACGACCATTGGTCTTTCAGACCAATCTATCAAACTACTCTTACATAGTGCATACTTCAACCATATAGGCCATTTTGGATTTTATGTCTCAAAAACTTAAATATGTCTCTAAATATTATATAAATAATTAAAAAATAATATTCATACCAAAAAACATAAATAAGTGCATTGGATACATTGGCTCTTTGTCATAGTGTCTTACACACTTCACTTCACTTGGCAAACTTGGAACAATCAAACTATCTCAGGACACAGTCATGGTGAACATAACTTAAAGCCCATATATAATCACTTAAATAGACATATAATGAATTTATATTATCCTTAAAAATTATAATAACATATCCAATCACAAATATATAGAGGTCAAATGACAAATATATACCCAACTAATCAAACTTTGAACCTCACTCTTTCACTATCTTCACTCACATAGACATGCCATCTTGAGATAAAATTATTGATTCTATTTAAGTATATGAAAAAATTATAAAACAAGGAAACAATTAGTATATGTATTCAATAAATACCCAAAACAATTTTATGCATTCTTAATCACCTGAAACTCATGCCTAAACACATTCTCACTTTGACTAGTTTTTCTCATTGTTCTCACTCTTAGCCAGTTTAGTGATAGGTAAAATTGGGTGAAATTTTTTATTGAAACAAAGGATATAAATCACCCAAAAAACACCATGAAAATAAATAACAAGTCTTGACCTTAAACCTCCATCCACTTGCATGCATTGACTTGGTCAAACCTACCTGTAACATCAAATTCTTCATAAACAAGTAATTTTCTATAAGTTATACTCACTGTCATGTCAGACCATTTCCACTTGGGTATACCTAGGGTATTCATTTAAATGATACAAATATCATATTGGCATTACCAAACCATTTTTGTCACTCACAAACCAAATATTTAGCATTGGGTCTTTGTTAGGGTTTTAGGAGGGTTTTGACTACCTTACCTTATTAGCAATCATTCATAAAAGATCATCCCTCAAATTTAAAAACAATGACAAGAAATCAATATGCAGATATTATAAAACTTCCATGAAGTTATCAAGATCTTATTCAAAGGCTTCACATTCCAATGAGCATGAAAAACTTCTTCTTGGGTCTACAACACCCCATTCTGTGCACATAATCAAACTTACCACCAAATTTATTGATTTATAATGTAGGCTACAAATTAATTTTTTTTCAAAATTATTAAAAAAATCCCTCACACCTCTTTCAATTATCTTAAGATCTCTAAAACCTTGGGAAATTAACTTAACCCATCATTAGGCACACTAGGCCTCTTTACACACCATGCCTTGAACTACTAGTCCTATCTGGATGATGAACACAACATGAAACCTCTTGTAATATTCTCAAAAATTCATACCCATGTCATAAAAAATCATGACATACTCTCACACTACCAAAATTCTTTACATGAGTCTCATATAGCTCATCTCACTAAGGCACCAAGCCTATGTCTTCTCATTAGGTCTCTTCATGAAGGAACTAAGATTCAAAATTGAACTTTGAACTCATTTGAAGTCTTCTCTTCCCTCCTGCTCATGTTAAAAAAAATTATTCAGTCTCTCACATGCTATAAAACTTCATTTCACACCTTAAAAAATATACACATTTAATTCATCATCACCATGATTTTATAGGTCATTTCAATGCTTTAGGAATTAGGCCATCAAACAAACTTACTAGGTACCATCCCACTTTGAGATCATAATAATACATATTGTAACTCACTACTCACCTATAAATATTTGAGATAGGATCCATATCATCATCCATCATTCTTGTTTGACCAAGTCTCCTTAGACCATATAGGTCACTACCCAATACTGAACTAGCCTTTTTGAACACACAATACCTAAGACTGACTTTGACATTAATGACCTTAGGATTATGAACATAAAAGACAACTCTCACCTTGACATAAATGATACACAAACTTATGACATCAATGATAACTTTAAACAATATCCACCTTTGTCATTGATGGCAAACCATAAATGATCTAATCATTCTTAAACTTCTCTCAACAAGCTGCTTCTCTTTCATACTGAATGATTTCAACAATAACCTTCTTTTACAAAATATTTTACCATCAAGAACTTTCTCCCATTTTTACATTAATGAAATAGGTTATATACATTCTTATAAGATCATCTACACACAATCCATTGATCCTTAGACCTAATCATTTTATTGAATAAGTAAGCTTCCCTTTTGTCCATGCATACTTCTCAAGCCATTTGAGTTAGCTCCCCCTAAATCCATGCTCCACCTATATCATGTAATCTAAAACTACACACCAACTGGTTACATAACATATTTTCTTATCTTAAAATAATTACACAAGTCTCAAACAAGCTCCTCAAGTAATTAGGGCTTGACTTAGCCTTATTTCAACTTTGAAAAAACCATCATTGATCTATAAACACATGAACACCAATATTATTGATAGATATTTGATAATATTTTGAAGAAGGGACTCCTAAATTTGATAAATCATCTTCTTGAAACCATCTTCAATTTGATCTTATAGAGACCTACATATACTAGGCCTGTCTGCAAACAATAGCATTGTTCTAAATAAAAATATTTAAATGTCTATACACATATATTGATTGTCCATGTGTCATATAAAAAGGATTCTTATTGAAATAGTTTATTCTCTACAAGATATCATGGTTTTGACCATCTATTAATAACTTCCACTTACAAAACTATCATTTATTTCTTATGAGACCTCAATCTCTGTGACATACCTCTATTAAAATTATTCAGTGAATCAAATTTTATACACATTGTCAAGACCCTTTGATAAAACTCAGATCACTTTTCAACTTTAGATCACTAATATCTTCTTCATGACACAAGTAACTTGTCATCTTATTCCTTAGAAGAACACAAGACCTTGGATCACATGAGTAAACAATCACAACATTTAATAACATTAGTTTTATAGACCATTCTTAAAATTTCATATCACTTGGTCTGTCTTTGATTTTTAGGCAGCATGTTGTAATCAAAAAATTATTATAATTAAGATAAATTTAGTAGGTAACATTGCAACAACTCTATCTACCACTCCATAGATCTCATTGTTTAACATATCTTGCATATAGTCTCTTTTGAACATATTTATATCTCTGTTATCTTCACTCATGAAGAATACTCCATTTTCATGCCATTCAAGTCAAATGTTTTAAGCATTTTCATCATCATCCAAAGTTACCATGTCCACCATTGACTGTACAGTCATCTTCTTAGGTCTTTCAATCAACAACTGCACTCATGATTCAAAAGAAATTTTGTGGTTGCTCTTAATACCTTAATGCATACATGCTTAACTACCATATATATATATAATCAAGGATATATAAGTTCATGCCTTTATAAATAATGAAGGCTCAAATATAACTCAAATAGGTCTTAACAACATACTCAAGTTTTTAACAAAAACTCTGCTTATCTATGACAACTTCATAGACTCAACTTAGCTCTTCTAGCTTGATAATCAACTCATAGTGTCTTCATGAAAATACAAGGTTTAAACATACCTTATTTATAAGTCATAAAGAAATATTATACAAGACACATTGATGCCTTGAATTTTACCTTTATCTCAACATGTCTTTAGAATCCTTTTATATTGTTAATCTTGGCTTTGATCTCTGACTTAGCTTTTATATAGTCCTTTTGAGTTGCCAAATGGTACCTTTGACATTATTTCAAATTTGAATAATTTTTGAAAACAACACATAACTCACCTTGGTTTAAGTTTTTATCAATCCTCATCTTGACATCATTATCTTTAGACAACTCTACGAGTACCATCATTCTTTGATAGACCATCACTGCAAACAAGATGAACATTATCCTCGTCACACTTTGTGCTTCTAAGGATCACCTGTAGGCTATCAAGCCTCCTCAAAAGGACATAATATGATACCAATTATTGGAAGTATCTACTCAAAGATATTATGTGAGGTGGATTAGTTTCTTTAACAATATCTATTCAATTCCATTCATCATTCCATGAATCATTCATTCACATAAAAGATCAATGCATAAACAAATAAATACACAAACATATCACAAGAGAACATAAGAGATATGTGGGAAACCATATTATGGGATAAAAACAAATAAAAAATTCACATGGAATATAATCCTATAATTTCAAGATCTAAATTTTAGTGAATCACTAATTTCACGAGGAGCTCCAACCCCTACCTAGTTAAGCACCCACTCAACTAGTCTTTTGCAAGCTCTATCTTGCAATCAAGCTCCAAACCCATATGTAAATTAGAACCAAATAAGTCACATATGATATATGATCACCTTAAAACACCTATTTATGACTTCATCTAGAGATAAAAACCATATTTTTCACTCTTTACCCTTCAATCTCACTCAAACAACCTCATAGGCCTTCTCGCTCAACTAGCCCTTTCCTTGGTAGTATTAGGTTAAATGACCTTGTTTAAAACCTATAAAATCATAATTAAATATTAATTAAGTATTAAAAATTCCTCTATAATGGTATTCAACACCTTCACCTAGTTTTCAAACACCTATCTCATTCACACATATGCTCATTATCTCAACTAGTCAATTTAGGCCTATTAAGCCTTCTTGAGTACTTGACCCTTGATCTCACCCATATTGGTCATAAAAAAACATTTAAATACATGAAATAACTTTGGAATAGATCACCAAACACGTTTAAAATGTGAAAAAAACATTACATAAGTTGGTAATAGTCCATAAGGACCAAATCTACCATTAGGCCTAATGGAGACCTAATGTAATTAGGTCAGTCTGATCCACATGTCACCACTTTGAACCTTAGGAACACTTATTGTCTTAAAAAATATGTGAAAAAATTCATTCATGAATCTAATATATGCTTTATATGTTTACCTTGTGTCCCTAACTCCATTTGGCCCATTTCACTACTTGGACTCACCAATTAGGACTACTCACCTTTTAGGCCTTCTCACTACCAAAAAGTTTGTCAACTAAATATGAATAAATCATTAAAATTTGACACATGACCCCAAAAATAATAATATTAAAAAATCATATATGACCTCATGGTTATTATCATATCCATTTAATTCATAAAATAGGCCAAAAGGCCTCAGACCACCTCTTACAACATGACCACTTAGAATAGTCAAACACTGTAATAGTAAAATCAACAACATTTGACTCTTAATTTTTTTATAGAAACTTAAAATGAGTAAAAACATATTAATATGGACCTAAAATATCTCTATTACAAATTCATATGCATTATATTCTCCATCTCAGTCCAAAACACCTCAAAATCATTATTCTTACCAAAATGCCGAAAACTTTTAGACATCCTAAAAACTCAGTCTTAAAGAACATTATTTTTAGAATTTGAAAGGATACTTACATGAAATATAATACACATGAATAGATTATATATGACTTATATATCAACCTCCAACATTTATATTTCAAATTATAATGATAACCATTAGTCTTTCATACCAATCTATCAAACCACTCTTACACAGTGCATACTTCAACCATATAGGCCATTTTGGATTTTATGTCTCAACACATTAAAGCTATCTGTCCATCTTATATCAAGCATGAAAAAATAATATACATACCAAAAAACATAAATAAGTGCAATGAATACATTATATCTATGTGATAATGTAGCAAACAAAAATGTAGCATTAAAAATGTAGTATGACAAAAATGTCATGAGGACAAAATACAAGAAGGAAAAAATGTAGTAGTATTGGTAATGTTGCAAAAATGTTGCAAAGAGAATAATTGGGACATTTTAGTGATTATCGCATTGTTTATTTATTATCTAGTTCATTTTGGTGATAGTAATTAAAATTTCATGGTGGAAAAGTAATGCACCAAATTTACAAGAAAAATAATAGAGAAAAATGTGATTTTATGAGTTTGGACCTTTAGTTGAAAGTTGTGTCATCTTCTATGTGAGTGCATCCTTTATTATGTTTTGTTCATATGATGTTTTGTCCTTTCTACATTTTTTATTTGATACATTTTATCCTCACTAATTTTTTCATGCTATGTTTTTAACCTCTACATTTTTGTCTGCTACTTTTTCAATGGATGCCGATACATTATCTCTTTGTCATAGTGTCCTACACACTTCACTTCACTTGGAAAACTTGGAATAGTCAAACTATCTCAAGACATAGTCACGGTGATCATGACTTACAAAACCTATATAATAACTTCCCTAAACATATAATGCATTTTTAGTATCTTTAAATAGTCTAAGAACATCTCCAATCACAAATTTATATAGGTAAAATGATTAATATATACATAATTAATCAAACTTTGAACCTCACTCTATCAATGTCATCACTCACATAGATAGGTCATCTTGAGAGCACCTTATTGATTGTATGTGAGTATATTCAAACACTTTAAACCAATGGAATAATAGGTATAGGTATTGAATAAATACCCCAAATAATTGTATCCATCCCTAATCACTTGAAACTCATCCCTAAACACATTCTCACTTTGACTAATTTTTCTCAGTTTTCTCACTCTTAACCAATTTATAAATAGGTCAAATTGGGTGACCAAATTTAATGACACAAAATATATAAATCACCTAAAAAACACCATGGAAATCAAGAACAAGTCTTGACCTTCAACCTCCATCCACTTGCATGCATTGACTTGGTCAACCCTACCTATAACATCAAATTCTTCAAAAATAAGCAATTTTATATAGGTTATACTCTCTATCCTATCATACCACTACCACCTAGGGATACCTGGGAGAGTCCTTTATAATATCCAAACATCATATTATAATTACCAAACCATTCTAGGTACTCATGAACCAAATATTCATTATTAGGTCTTTGTTAGGGTTTTAGGATGGTATTGACTACCTTACCTTCTTAACAATCATTCATAATGGTTTGCCCCTAAAATATGAAACAAATGATAGGAAATTAAATATAGGTACCTTTACCAACTTCCATGAATTTATCATGTGCCAATAAGCATGAGAAACTTGTTCTCAGGTCTACAACACCCCATTCTATGCACACAGTCAACCTTACAATTTATCCTCTAAGATATGAATTAAGACTTGGTCAAAATGATTAAAATAATACCTAACACATATTTCAATTCTCTCAAGAGCTTTGAAACCTTTGGAAATAAACTTGACCCCTCATTAGGCCACATTAGGTCTCTTTGCACACCATGCCTTGAACTACTAGTGCTATCAGGACTATGAACATAAATTAAAACCTATTTTAATATTCTAAAAAATTAATAAACATGTCATAAAACATCATAAAATTATCTCACACTACCAAAATTATTCATAAATGTCTCATATAGATCATCTCACTAAGACACAAAGCTCGTGTCTTCTCACTAGGTCTCTTCATGTAAGAAATAAGCTTCAAACTTGAACTTTGAACTCATATAAAGGATTATTTGCATATTTCCCATGTTAGAACATATTTATACACTTTATAACATGATATAATACTTTATTTAACACCTTAAAGCTTATACACATTTAAGTCATCATCACCATGCTTCTATAGGTCATTTCAATGTTTTAGGAACTAGGCCATCAAACAAACTTATTAGGTACCATCCACTTTTAGATATTCATAATAAATACTATAGCTCAATACTCACCTCTATATATTTTATATAGGATCTAAAGCATCTCCCATCAATTTTATTTGACCAAGTCTTTGTAGACCATATAGGTCACTACCCAAGACTGAACTAGCCTTTTTGAACACACAAGACCTCACACTTAATTTGAAATTAATGACCTAAGGATTATGAAAATCAATAAAAAATATCACATTAACATCAATAATATACACAAACTTATGACATCAATGACAACTTTAAACACATTTTATATAAAAAGACATTAGTATCACCTTGTGTATGTGGCCGCTAAGTCAATTATAATGTACATAACATTCTACATGGCCTATATCTTGATAAAAATACTTGACCATCCACATTTCTACATTGTATTGACACGAGGTCACACACAACTAAGAGTTCACTTGGGTTATATGCATAAGTCCATTATGTATGGCCATGATATGCTTGAAACATGGTTCAATCAAGGATAACAGACAACTTAAGATGAAATCTAAGGTAAAATATAATAATGGTCAAGTGTGAAAATAGGTATGCCACTATGACCTAAGATAATGGAATACACACACATAAAATTACAAAAAAATAAAGTGATGGATCCATGCATGATGATGTTGTCTTTAATCCTATAGGGAATGAAACCAAAATCAAATTTTTAGGATGGTGACAATTGCCACCATAGTGGCCTCATTGGATCATGGATTTCATTGAGTTTTAAGACTAAAAATGAAGGGCACAATCAATCCATTATAACCTAGAAATGTGAATTTTCAAGTGGCATGATCTTGGTTTCTCATTTCATGATGATAAAACACACACCCACATGAACCATTTCATGCACAAAAAATTCCATGAAAGAGAAAGAAGCTTAAAATGGCATTGATTCCTAAAAGAAGGTTTTCCACCTTTAAGATCACTATGATTAGGAAACTAAAGGTATAAGTGGTCATGAACTAAATAAATAACTCAAGGTTTGAGAGTTCATTGTGATCCTTTAAAAAATGATCTACATAATGAAATACTAAACTCATAGATCCACATCCCTACACAATATTTTACTATATCCAAGAGTATTGTGAACATCTAGTATCTCAATTACAAACTAATGAAATGTTTTTAAGTCCTTTCTAATGAATTGATTTGAGGGTTATTAATTCAATAGGATATTGATACTACTTAACTGTAGCCTTAGGTATATATCCCATTTGGTTAAGTTGAACTTTATTATAACCTTTAATGGCTATGAGAACTAAATTTTTTTAATATTAAATGACTAAAATACACCAAATATAATGGTCTCAAGGTTCTACCAATGGCTAAAAAATGTGATTTTCATCATAAAATGTTAGTAGCTATGATCAAGGATCACGAACAAGGATTTAATATAAAATCCATGGCCATTAGGTATATTAATCACTAAAATTTTATAGGATCAAAGCATGAACTCAATTTTTAGTTTAAAGGCTATGTAATCTATGGTTGAGGCTATGAATTCCTTTCCACTAGCAATCCTTATTGACCATTAGTTAATTCCTTATTAGTGGCTTGATATTTAATTAACATCATTACAACCATAAAGGGAATAATCTATTTACAAATGGGATATGCAACTTAAGCCTCATATCTTAAGTTTATTACCATTAAAAAAACTTTCATTCTTAAGCAAAGATAAAACATATAAGTCCATTCTCAAATTAATTTCCTTTTCCAACTTTACTGTGATCATAATATTAGTTCCAATGAATGTATACATTTATACCAAAATTTTAATTTAAATAAGTAAAGGAATGCAAATTATTTTTACCACAACAAATTAACTTCAGAATAAAACATTACCTTATTTAAATAATCTTAAGTTAATATAATTATTAAATAAATAGGACAAGGTTGATAGCTAGAATGCATTCACCACACGTCTAGAAGATTATTGCTTGTTTAGATTCTTGACAGTCATAGTATGATAACAAAGTATCCATGCAATGATATGTGTTTTGTACCATGATCCACATACCATCCTCACGGTGCTTGTACAAAGCCCATAAGGTAGTAATAAGGAATACTTTCTACTGATCTATCCATCCATCCACATTGAAGATATAGAATGTCCACTCAGATCTATCAAGCCAAAGTATGTTATCGTATCTTTATCCATTATGAGATTCATAATAGAGGATCATTCCATTAGTGATTAATTTTCTCAGCTCACTGGAAGTTAGAAATGTGTAGCCACCATGAAATAATCTATCACAATCAGAGTAATATCTTATAATGATATTACAACCCCTTGTGAAAAATAGTTTGGTTATAGTTTCCTATTTTACCTTTAGTATATCTTCCACCTGAACTAGTTGAACCATCCCAACTATACCTTGGTCATCTATTGGATGGATGATCAAAATCCCCTTTTAATTATCTAAACAACCAACACTTGTTCAAACCCTTCATAGGATATCTATCCAAATGTAAAATAATAACCAATTGAACCATGTCAACTATCCCTTGGTCTTCCCTTGGATGGATGATCAAAATCCCATCTCTATTAGCTAAACAAATGACTATTTGTTTAAACCCCTATTGGGTGATTTAGCCAACTGAATAATAGTAACCAGTTGAAACCCCTTGTCCCATGGGCCAACTTATTTATATAATTCTATCATTCTCAAAAGATTCCTTGTAGTCACTAATTATTGGAACCAATTTACCATTTAATTAGGCATTCACATTTCATTGATGAATGTTGATCCCTATGTTATTTTCACCTTTGTGATTTCTTGTATTCACTTCCTTTCTCTAGTCACATTTATTTATTATAGGTTGTATGGTTAGTTGTCATTATTGATGTAGTCCACATTCATTAATTTACTGTTTGACTCACTATATGGTCTTTTGGATGCCCATAATATTATTAATTTATTACCAAGCTCCATCTTTGTGAGATAATAATTCATATTATTATAATATGTTACGAAGCATTTATCCACCATGGATGAATTTAACTTGGAGCTATTTGAATTTTCACCATGTATTATGTGTCCTTTCTTCCAAATTATTTCACTACCAATTTACCATCCTACATGGTTGCCATAACTTGGCTTGTGGTTCACTTAATGCTAATTTAGAAGTTTCATTTAAAGGAAATTCTCTCTTTTATTTATCATATTTACTTATCTAATTATCTTGTACCCATGTGGATTATAGCCCACACTTAATATAATGTATATGATTATATTGATGCCACCCAAGCCTAAGGTGTTAAGTGTCCATGTGGCCAATATACCACATAAATCATCTGAATATCAGGTGACTACCATCACTAATATGCATACTGGGATCCATACTCACTTGTGGAAGTCCATTGATAGAGCTCTTAATTGTGTTGTGTCTAATAAAAAAAACCAAACTAATGAACTTAATGTAAACCCTTACCAAATCCAACTTGATGAAATCAATGCAGACCCTTACCAACTCATCTCATTGTCAATATATAAATTAGACTAGAACCCATTCCAAAACCTTTGCTTCTGCACATACACCAAACTCATCATAGTACCTTTATGGTATGAAAAGAGATAAATAAAAATTATAATTATCAAGTGCTTTTTATCACAACCATAAACATTTATCTCTTTACCTATGGTCCAATGTCAAATAATCAAGGAGTACATGAAACAAAGAATAATTTGTAATCACATATAATAGATTAATTGATAGGGCCAAACTTGATTAATACTTAACCATGGGCCAAGACTAGGTTAGGTGGGGAATTACAATAAATGTGCATTAAATTTATAATCTTGTTTACTTATTTATAATGGTGTGTATCCCATATGAAACATGACACACTCTACTAGTTTAATAGTGATTTTTAGTCCAATATAATTGTGCATACATATGTATTGAAAATGGTTTTTGACATTGAAATTTTATACAAGAATTTATTTTATTTTATATAATAATATTTTTAAATGTTAAAAATTGTATATAATAAATGTTGTATTATTGTTATAATTTTTAAAATAATATAAAAATTAATGTTTGGGTTGTGAGGTGGTCATTATGAGGTGGTGGATTTTGTGTTCTTAGAGGTTTATAAGTAGTTTTTGTACCTTGGATTTGTTTTGTATTTATTCATCTTTTTACACGTCTTTAGTTTTACTTTTGTTTTGTCATTATGCTCTTTTGATGTATAGCTCTGATAGGGATGATATTGTTTTTTGTTTTGGTAGGTTTGGCAAATTTTATTTCTTCATATGCTTTTTACTCTTATCATTTTAGATGAATTTGGTGAGATTTATTTCCCTCATTTGTGATATCAAAATAATAATAACAACTAATTTATAATCTTTGTAATATAATTAATAAGTAGTTATGGATATTATTATACACTAAATGTACTTATAAATATTATATTATTTTATTATATTATTATTTTTATTAACTTTATATTAATGATTATGTCGATAGGTTTTCTTACAATGACATTCACAGGTGGTGGAGGCCTATAATGAAGTGAGTGTATTCAATTTTAATGGTAAAAAAAACTAAAAAAAATGAAAAATGAAACATATATATTAGAGAATAAATGAAAACATTCCCCACGTATTCTAACTTGACAAGGACTCGCTTTTTCCCATTGTTAACATAAGACACATTATGAAAAGGGCCTTGCCCATGAATGGAAAATCCACTAAGGATGCCAAAGATACTGGGTAGGAGTGTGTTATAGATTTTATCACCTTTATTACTGATGATTATATATTTTTATATATATTTAAAATCTCGCATTATTTTAACAAAAATACTTTAATATTAAGTGGTTTAATTAGGTTTTTATTTCTTTTCTTGCATTGGTAATTTTAACTAAGCTAGGCATCTCCTCTCAAGTATCTAGGGTTGTGCAAATTTGTGGTTTTATAAAAAGAGAGCCTGTACATCAATATTTGTAATATTAATGCACTATAGATAATCTCTGAGAGTTATCGTAAATGGAAAAATGTACTTATTTTCAATAAATACATAAAACTATTAATATAATCTGATGCATCTACTCATATTCAACAACTTATTTTTTACATATATATAAGCTATTTTCATTATTTTATCATTTGTTTAACATCCAAAGCAAGAAATAATAATATTTAAACTTTCCCAAAAATTAATAAGATATACAATATATATAATATTTATTTAAATCACACATCTTTTTGCTCTGAATAAATCATTTCAAGTTTGTATTTAAATACTTTATAATCTCCAGATTATATAGATAATATTTTTCATGCAGATTTGTTAAATATTTTGAGGTTTAATTTTTTATTATTTTTTTAATTTAAATCTTATTTATGAATTTTTGGATTTAACATTTGGTATAAATTCAATATTATAAGGATTTTAGATGTAATTGTATTGTTTAATTCTTTATTACATCGAGAGGCATTTTACAATAACATTTAGGGGTTGGTAGTGGACTATAATGTAATGAGTGTGTTCATCTTTAATTTCAATCTTAAACTTGACATCTATTTGACTGCCACTTATAATTATATTTTATTTATAAAAACTCAACAAACATTATTATACCATATTATTTTTGATTAAAAATATAATTTTATTTGATGCCCCTTTAACCATCATTTAGAATTTTTTCCATTTAAAAATATCAACCTACATTATTATACCATATTAATTTTTATTAAAAATATAATTTTATGAATGAACACTATTACAAATTAAAACCTGACTGACATTATTATACTAAACTAGCACACATATCTTAGATAAATATATGTAAAATCCATTGAGAGATATCATGCTTGAAGTACCTATATGATTTTGAATTTGTGAAATAAATAGAATGATGAATCTTGAGAATGATATCTCTCGGTGTCTCTACATAAATTTATATAAGATATGAATGATAGTTATATATAATATAATATATTTGAATTAATAAAAAAAATAAATAAACATCATCTATTCGATAATGTTTGAAAAAACATCATAATTTAAAGTGTAAAGGTTAAAGTAAAACTTTGGTAACAAAAACCATGAAAAAAATTACCTCATGGGTAAGGTCAAACATAAAATTTAAATATTAATTACGTATAGTAAATCCAACCCTCTTAAGATTTCAATTGGCCTTGGGCCCACCATAAAATGATTTGCATGAAATTTGGGTAGAATATAAAAACCTAAGCAAGCTACTTTTGCTAAATTATACCACTTTAATTATGGATGAGGGAGAAAAGCCAAAAAGAGTACGAAACAAAAATAGAATACTTGCAGAGTAACTAAAGGAGTAGATTACATGCATGGATAGATTACAAGTTACATGAACTTGGTACAATCGTAGGATATAAGGAACAAAATGAGGCTCAAGTTTCAGGCTCAAATTGAAACTTTCATATATATTTTATGGGAATTTGGATGAAAACTATTTGACTAAATTATTCAATAAAAGTGCAATGTCATAAACATTAACGATGAGGGATATAGGAAAAATAAAGGTGATCAACATTAATTCATCATCAAACAACATGTCCAACTTTGCCATTAATAGAGTAATAGTATTAGAAGAACAATTACAATCCCTTAAACAAAAAGTGATGGATTTATCCTCAATTTTCATGGAACAAAAAAAAGTGATCTTTGAGTATTCTGTACAAATCAATATTTTAGATACATCCTTGGTAGAACTTAAATCTTTCTCTACTATATACATTACCAATAATAACAAGTCTAAAGAGTTAGCCCACCTTCAAGTTTAATTGATGATTAGTAAATAAGAACAAAAAGATTTAGCTACTAGATTGGGATATATGAATCCAAATTAATGGGTTCAAGTAGTTAAAATTAATAAGAAACCACCTCCACTTTTTGAAGTAGTAATACATGCAAATTTTGAAGAAGATAAACAAAGGCAAGTTAAATATTTTAACCTACAAGTCAAAAGATTAACTAAAAAACATATGCCATCCAAATAACATCCAATTTCATAAGCCATGATTGAGGACTACCTACTATGTGTCCCAATAGTTCTTGGTTAAATCAATATGATTCCTTAGATATTCATTTTTGCACATCATAAGATAGATTGGAGGCATCAAGACTAAAGAAAAATATTTTTGGCCATGTTGAAATAAATTATCTTGATGAATATTTAACTAAGTTACAATAAGAAGAGGTCAAATAAAGTAGAAAGAAAGTGTTGGAATCTAGAAAAAAAGGAAAGTGGGCTATGATTCTTAATGGTAGAGCTTGGACCAAAGATTCTCTTGATTGGTAAATTAAACCTTAGC
Source organism: Torreya grandis (assembly GCA_037957365.1). Lineage (NCBI taxonomy): Eukaryota > Viridiplantae > Streptophyta > Pinopsida > Cupressales > Taxaceae > Torreya > Torreya grandis. The sequence goes on from JARHVA010002608.1 coordinate 1,399,297, forward strand.
CCATCTCTACATTATTATAAAGTTTGGATCTCTAGTCCACAACCTTGTTGTGCCCTAACATACACACCCCCATTTTAAAAATTCAAGTAGGGACCAACTAGTATTTGAATATCCTTATTTAAGGTTATATAAACTCTATGGTATGCATAAGTTTAAGGTTTCCCTCAAAGTCTAAATTTATAAAATTATGAAAATCAAAGATGGAGCATTCATTTTAATTTATTTTAACCTGGGATTTTTATAAATTCTCTAAAAGTTGACTTTATGTTTTTACTAACTAATGGAGCTAATTCACTAATCCTAGCATTTCTATGATTTTTGTGTGTATGAAGAAATATTCCAAAGACTTCAAACTATCTAAATTCATAGATCCCACTAAATCATTATGTTTTCTAAGTTTTCAAAACTTCAAGATCGGGATAGGTGGTAGGATCACATTCATCCTCGATGCTTTGACCTTTGTATAATTTATACATATTTAGAGTTATCAAATTTCTAAGATCACACCACATGGTGTAATCTTTTAAAACTATAGCTCAGAAGGTAAAATCAAATTTAATGGCCCCACATCCCCATATCCCCAAGTATTTTGAGTTCTCAGAGCTCCAAGATCAAGACAGGTGTCACAATCCATTTCACTTAGAACCCTCTAGGAGAAATACTAAGTTAATGGCCCTGAGACCTTGTAGCCCCAAGTATTTCAAGCCCTTGGAGCCTTGAGATCATGAAACATGGAATAATATTGTTATACCAAAACCTATAATATCAAAGAAGAACTAAAAGTTACAAGATCTTCAAGTTCTAAGATCAAGACGAGTGGCTCAATCCCATTAACTCATAACATGTGTATCATATATATCAAGATCATAAGTCTAAAGACCCTAGGTAAAAAAATGAAGACACATGTCATGATCAAGGATATGCATGTCCAAAGTAAGAATACATGAGTTAAATAGCTAAGCAAAGGCTAGTAAGAAAGATATCAATATATGTCTTAAAGAGATGATTGGGCACATAAAATTGATAGAAAGTTGCCATATGGTAAGTAATAACCTAGTAACATTGACTGACAAATTTAAATCCAAACATGAAATAAATAAAAATCCATTATTCACATTGATATTACATGAATTATGTATTCAAGGCTCAAGATTTGGAAATATATGTCAAATATAAGCAAAGGCAGGTCACTTATCCATTAATCTCAAGTTAAACTTTATAATTCTAAGTTCTTAAGAAACCAAAAGCCCTCATTTTTCAATGAATCTTCAGAAGCATTTAAATAGTTTACGAAGGAGATACATAGTCTTATATTGCTAAAATGGCTCCTATAAAACCATCTCATAGCTAATCCCCTTCTGCATACTTCATTTCTAAGAGTATCAAGTACACAAACACTATATTTGACAAAAGAGCCTTGGACTTCAAGTTCCCCTAATATTTATCTATCTATAATGAAATGGAGTCTATATCACCATAGTCCTCATAAAATCATCTATCATATGAGGAGAGACAATACATTGCTAATCTATTGATGATTAAGAACATGGGACTACACAATGCAACTATAAAGCTAAAGGTAATGCCCTGCATAGATTTGCTTTGTGATTTATTATTTAATGAAACTTAATCTAGGGATTGTTTCCATCTTAGGAAATGAAATAACATAGTTACATATGTTTCAAGATGGGCATTTGAGAGGTGTCTTAGGATTTTAGGGCCTAATATTACATATAATTATGTTTCAGCTAATGTATAGTTGGAGCATAACAATGTGGAGGGGAAATTAAAATAGTGGTTGTTGAAAGGAGAGATGTTGAATCCAAAGGGATAAATTTAAGCTAATAATATAATCAATTTTATGATTTGTATTAGGGTAATTATGTCCCTTAGGTTGTATGGTTTCACCAGTATCACTTACATGTAAGTGGAATAGGTCCCATTATTGGACATTCTCTTGACCTTGGATAAAATTTTGGCCCTTGGGGAAATTATTAGTGTTAGTTAAGGGCATAAATGTTCAGACATGAATAAAGGCTAACTGACAATGTTTTTTACATTATGTCCTATCTATTGGATGTAGTCATTAGGATGGTCTAAAAATCTCATGGAGAACTATAGGAGCCATCTGTCAAGTACTTGGGTAACAAGATCTGTGAAGACTATTATTTCTTAATTTTTATAGATTTAGAAATGAGATTACTAAAATTTATGAGGATGTTTATCCTCAAGTCTAGTAGGATAATTATGGCACTTAAATGCCTAGGATATTTGAGAATTTGATAAAGAGCATATCCAAAATGAGATATTATTGGTACTACCTAAACTATGCCATCATTCAAATTGAGGGTACAAGAGTACCCCATTTATTTTTTGCCTTGAGACATCCAAAAAAGGTGGAAAAACAAGAAATTTTACACCAATTATACAATAATATCGATGAGGGGCTTATCCTCAAACACTAGGCCTATTATCACAAGACCCCTAAGCATTGAGTAGCTTTAGTTTGTAGTGAGGGCACACCTCAATCAAGTGGTGAAGGTTAGAATCCATTACAATTTTAAGGTGGCCCAATTTAGAGAATGGGTACCCTAGGGGAAATTTATGAACTATATTAAGTTACTTAAGTAGATAAAAGGGGGTGACCATTAGATATAGTCACCAAGAATATGAACATGATGTTACCTTTTTGAAAGATTCAAAGGATTTTAAAGTTTAGACTCACATGAGGGAAAATCAGATGTAATTGATCATTTTTCACAACATCTAATATGACCCATAAATCACCAAAGAGTGGGAAAATGAAATATTAAAGGAATAAAAAAAAGTCCTAGAGTCATGATTGGCCTCCACCTTCTACCTCTGAAGACCCCATCCAACTTGAAGAAAAAGGGGAACTAACTATGCCCCAATGGGTTAAATAACTATATGGATGGAGAGATGATAGACATAATTTGGTACTTGAAGATCTACCCATAGTCTCCACATATTTTGATAAGCAAAGTGGCACAATTCAAATGGTGGGAAAGAGGAAAGGGGTGAACACAAAAACAAGGGAGGAAAAGTGCTACAATAAAGGGAAAACATGTTTCCCTTGGCCAAAAAGTGCAAAATATATCCAAGTGATCCTATAAAATATACAAAGTATTTTTGCTCTTTCATGGATTCAAATAGGGAGGCCATGAAATAAATGTATAAGATCCAAGAAGAATCACAATAAAAATTACTATAAACATAATGTTGATGGTAAAAATTGTGCTTGTTTCTAACACCAACAATGGGAAATTTCAAGATGTGGGACTTGCAACATGAAACAACCTCCAGATTTTTAAGAAGCTGGTCTCTTCTTTATATCAAGTGTATATTGAGAAAAGGGATAGGAATTTTAACAGAAACACAAATGCAAGAAAGAAAATCTAACTATGGCGATGTGCCTGAATGTAATTCGACCCTTAATCTGAGCACAGTGAAACTATATGTAAGATTCAATTACATTTAAGAGCAAACAAGGCATGATCAATGTAAAATATGGAAAAAATAAAAACAAAGGCTCACAACATAGACTACTTTTGTAGTGATACATAAAATATCAACAAAGGCACAGGGTTCAATCTTCTTATTTGAATTCTCTAGTCACATAAGAGGCAAAAAAACATGCACAGTTACATAAACTTTCCAACTCAAGAAAATGGAACAAAGGCAAATGATATTCCTAATCACAGCTCTAGAAAGTCTAAAACTCTTGACAACATAGCCTAGACTACTTTTTCAATGACACAAAAAATATCAACAAAGGCACATGATTCAATCTTCTCATTAATTCTCCAATCATATAAGAGGCACAAAAACATGCACAGTTACATAAACTTTCCAACTTAAGAAAATAGAACAAAGGCAAATGATATTCCTAATCACAGATCTAGAAAGTCTAAACTCTTGACAATAATTCTCTCAAATTTTTTTGTCTAAGTATCCCCTTCTTTCTAGTGATTTTTTCACCCCTATTTATAGCCTTGGATTCACTCTAAATTGTCTGTGTGTTCCCAATCTAATGGCCCAACTGCAAACTAACTAAACTGGAAGTGTCTAACAAAAGATATTTCTTAGATTCTGAAATGCTCTATCTTTTGGTAGTTCATTATCTCTAATAGATCATAGGATGCTCCCTTATTTTAAACAAAAGAGGACACTTGGCGTGTTTTGTAACACTCATCGAAGACATGCGGCACTTTCCACTTTACCTATACTCTTACTATATCTTTGCTCAGGAACGTTCCACATTTGACACCTGTCATAATCCACTTCTTGAAATTTTAACAACTTAACATAAATAAGACCCACAACATTTCTTACCTGAGCAACTTTATAAAAAATGGGCATAGGGACAGGTGGCAATCTCCACTTGCCTCAACAAAGGACACGTGGTGATCTCTGCTTTACTTAACTAAGGATATGTGGCAGTCTCCACTACTTTCAGCCACCTTTTGAGAAACCTACAAAAGGTGACATGTGATGGTATCTGCATTGATCTATTTATATTATAGAAACCATTGGGCCTCATTTCATATTTACATGGACAATGACACTTGGTAGCTTCTGCTTGCTTCAAAAACAAAATCTGAGACCCACCACATTCTTTGCTCTATCTATGAAACAAAATGAAGGTAATTTGAATCTTGACATGTGGTGGCTTTCGCTCTCTTCAGCTGAGATACATGGAAATTTTTGTCACTTTTTATAAAAGCCAATTGAAACCTTCCATGATTCCACTTGGCACTTTTCACCTGATCTTGATACTTAGCTTATTGAAACCTTCTACTGAAAAGATTTGAAAAGTGGGTGCCGATATGAAACATGGATGCCAACACTTATCACATTCTATTGAGTTGCTATGAGATACATGGCACGTCTTGACCAACTTATAAAATTTATGAAAGGTGCCTCAGCTGTTGACACTTGGCAACTTTTGCTCAATTTTGACACTTAGACAAAAATGAATCAAAATGAAATCAAGCTTGCGCTCTATTTCAAAACTTCACCATCACAAACCAAAGTATGTGGGAACAAAATTTTGTAGTGCACAACTATAAATTAGAATGAAATGTAGAGTATTTTTACTCTACAGTTATTGGTGACCCCAAGGACTTTTGAGCCTGCTCAAAAAGAAACCACAACTCCTGCTAGATCAAAATTTCAAAATTACATCTTCAATAATGCTATTTGGTAAGTGGAACACTCATCGTTAAAAATAACCCCTATTTATTCTACAATTCATTGAAGGCTAAATCAAGGTTAATAATATCCTTGTGTGAAAAACTCTACAAAATTTGAACCATAGCCTTCAATTTGAATTTGAGCTGGGAAACAAGAACCAAGATAGCGTCTACTTTAGGGACTGATGAATCATCCCTTAAATCCTAAAAAATTGTCTGATCATTCTATTTGGCTAATAATAGAGGTTTAATTTCATTGACCATTAGCACTGTGTTGTCATCAAGAAATGGAGAAGGAAGACCTAATTGGACTAGATCTTCAATATGTTGTTTCATCTCACTGATTCCTTCTTTCATGACATCCAGGAGCTCTCTGCAACTGATGGCTGCTAAATTACAACTGAGAACCTCATTCACTTGCTTAACAATGACCATTTTATTCTCAATTCTTGTTGCATCATAAAGCTTTTGCAACAATGTTTCGAAGTCCATTACTCTCCCAAAAACTATAGCCAGAGTGTTTACAACTGATATCTCCACCTTTTTTCATAATTTCTATGCATTGAGTAGGAAGGTGAGAGAAGGCTTGAGCTAAATAATCTCTGAGGAGATTCTTTTCCACATGGATTCATAGAGTTCCTTCACTAGACTTAACACTCCAACATTCTTTGGCCTATTGGCCAACTCCAGTGTCAATTGTGCTGCTCTCTGTTGCTCAGCTTGAAATTGGGATTGTATAGCCACAGTATTATTCTATTTAGCCAGTAGATTTTGTTACAATTGGGTAACCTACAATAGGTGTTCCTCACATTTTTCTTGTAATGCTACCTTTTCACGCCTTAGGGTCATCATTACAACCTTTACCTGTGTGAGCCCTACTTTTAAATAATCATTTTGGCCCTGAATTGCCTAGTGAGTCTGAAGAGAAATAGTATCTTGCAACTGTTTATTCAGATTCTCTATCTCATTGTCTTTTCTATTGATCTCAGAAGTCAAATTGTTACAATTTTCCTTTTCCTTGGCTAGATCAGCCTCTATCTTTTGTAGCCTCCTTGATGTCTTCAAGTAGTCTTCAACAACTATAGAAGTGGATTCGGTTAGTAGCTCAATTTTATCTTGCGGTCTGAAGAGGGACATGTCAATGGCCACTGCATTCATCGTGTAGTCTTTTGGCTGCATCTATTCGGTCAGCTTGATTACATTTGGTGACAAATGAGTCACCATCAATTGCTACTGAATGGGGTCAAATTGTGACTACAGATGGGGCATAGCCAAAGCTTTATTTTCCTTGATCTTCTTCTCTCTTCGGGCTTCCCTTGCCTTCCTAGTAGCATTTGCTTGGGTCTAGAAGGTAGAAGGAGAGGCAATGTGCCCACCCATAAAAGGATGTCCCTATGGTAAACCATAATGAATAGCCAATTGTTGGCTATGGGCAATTTGAGGGGAAATTTTCTTGGAAATAGAAGGAGAAAAGTGAGGTAACATCAAAGCTTGAGGTGGTATAGATGGGGCAAAGTGAGAAATGGGAATGGCAGAGGTGGTAGGGGATGTCATCTCGCTAGATGAAATCATCATGCCAATAGGAGAAGAAAGAGATTGAGAAGGAGGAGGAATAATACTTACTTGAGGAGCAATTACAGTACTCTATAATTGGCATTATGGGGGGTCTACCTCCTCTTCTAAATCAAACTAAAACTGTACCCTCTTTTACTTCTTAGGTGTCTCTTCTTCTGGTTATGTTTCTTTTCCTGCCATCAGTAATGCTTGTGGAGAATTGGAAATTTCAATAATCGGTGTCAATGAGGAAGCTTTTAGTGGTGAAGACACCACACTCTTTTGATTTTCCATGACACTGAGAGGTTGAGGCCAAAATGATATAGTTACTACAGCTACAATTTACCCTGAGGCCTGTGACTCTTGGCTTGATCCTACTCTAGCTTCTGTCCTTACACCCAGTGTTGGAAAATTACTTGTCTCTAGGCTAGATACAGGGAGAGATGACACTCATCCCAGAGTTCTTCCCATCTCTCATCTAAGTCCATGTTCCTAAAAGAATGGGTTGTTTGACAAATTTCTTGCCTATATTTCCAATAGGCCTCTATTTTCTCAGCATCCCAATCTTTATTCTTTAGTGTCCTTCTTAAGCCAAAATTCATTCTAACTTTAGGATCATAATCCCTCTGCTTAACATAGAATGTTTTCCATGGCCTATTTTGTGGAAGGGGCAAATCCATTAATTCAACATAAAATCCAGGAGTGTCTTCCCTAGGATTTCTTCTATTCTCCCAAAAGGGGTGGCCTTCATGTGCAATTCTGGTTGCAATCCTATTAGTCCTTATCCAGGAAGCTATGAAACCATTTGGGTCATATACCCATTTGTCTTCTATTAGAAGGAAACCCAGAAAGTCCAGTTTTCTAAGCAATAGAATCGCAACATCTCTGGTTTCTAGTACCATGTTGTTTGTCATCCATGAGAGGTCATACATTTTTCTCTTCCTCTTCCCAGAGCCATATTCATTGTCAACTATGGATACCTACTTGGTGACCTCTAAGAATGCTAACTTAAGAGTTAAAATCTTAGGTAGCAATATTGGTTCCCCATAAAAACCATGGACTCTTATAATTGTATGGTGGGATCCAAAATAGAAATCACAAAGAATTGGGCAACTGACCAAAAGGTTTGAAACACTTTGGAATAGTCTATTCATAACTGGTTCGGCATTGAGGGGACAAAAAGTAGGGGTAAAAAATAATTCCCAAAATTCATATGGGTCACTAGTCTTTGACAAAATATGTGTCCATGCAGACACAGGAATGGTCCTTTAGAGATCAAAACTTGGGTCATACATATCAAGATACATATATTGGGCAAAGAGGTCAGAGTTTTGAAATAGCATGAGGTGAAATAAATAAGAAGAGTACCTAAAAACTCCTTTTGATTTAAATTGGGCCAGTTGTTCCACCATTGAGAAAGTAATTTGTTCAGAAAAGTCAAGCCTATACTCCTAAGTTTTGTCAATGGTCTTCAGCCTAAAGAGGATAGCCATTTGTTTTCCATAAACTTCCATATCATCTTTCATGCTAAAGATGAAAGCCATCATAGATAGTGCATCTTGGCTAGCTTGTGCGAATTGAGCTCTTGCTGCAAGGAGTGTAGGCACAATAGTGTCATCATCGCCCATTTGTAATTTGGATCTCAAGAACCTCAACTGAGTATTGATGTTTTCCCACATTCTTTGCATTTTAGCAATAATGGGAAATGTAGCTATCTTATCATGATATAGGGCTAACATGTCTTTGATAGCTTGTAGTGTGATTTTCACTGAGAATGGACCCTGTTGAATGGTGCTTGAAGGTTCATGGAACAAGTCTACGCATAATTAAACCAAGTCAGGACATGGATGCACAGATGGGAAAATAAATTGTACCAATTGTGAAGTCCATATCCTCATGGTAAATGTCTCATATTGCCCTACTCTGGCCCTTTGTAGACACCTTTGATGTGCCCCTTCTCTAAGATTTTTGCTACTAGCCCTCTGAAGAATTGGGTCCATGACTCCATCTGCATAATCTTTTATCTTTACTGGGTCACTTGCTTGACCAACTTTAGGGATTCTGGTCCATGGATAGGTCTTCAATGGTTGCACAGGAGCTGAAGCATATGACTTGCTTGCAAGAAACTTGTCAAGGGATTCATACATCCCAGCTCCTTGTTGTGAAGACTGCGCTCCTTCCATCTCTATATATTTTTTGTGATAACTCGTATGAACTTTCTCAAAATAGAAACACTTTCACTGAAGCAAGTTTACTAGGCACTAAAAATGCAAGTAACATGATATTTTCTCATAGATGTAGGAATGTTTGAGAACTTGTAAGCTCTAACTCTTGCTAAGAGGTATTTATTGACCTATCAAGTCTCAAAATGACATTAAACTTAGATAACCATTAGAAAATCTTACTCAATCCTTATGGGACAGTGAGGCAAACACATTATGCAAGTGGTAGTGCAAGGTACCTTCAGGATTTATAAATATTTGGGAGACATTCAATGTATTGAGAAATTTTGAAAATTTTGAAAAAATTCTAAGCTGCCGACTACGTGTTCAAAGAACACTTATTTAAAAGAAAAGTGGGAAAACAAAATAGGAAAACAAAGCAATACAGAAAGGGGAAACTATCTAACTATATTATCCAACTATCTTTATCTCCCTCCTAGATCAAAAGAAGAATTTCTAAAGTCTCCTTCATGACAAGATGACTTATGTTGCCGAACAAGTGGTTGAATTAGATGTAGCTCTAGTGACTTGCTTTCTTTTTATGCCACATTAATTGGCCTACATTTGAGTGAGTCTGAGTCAAAACTGCTTCCAATGTATATAAACTCTTCTTGTTCTTGGAAGCTTTTCAAATTCTAGTTCTTGATACCGACATATCTTATCAAGAAATTAATGACTATTTGCTCATCAATAGAAGTCCTTTGATATATATCATTTATTTACATATCTCCTTCTATCTCAAACTCAGGTTTTATTGCATGATCATCCTCTTTAATGACTTCAAAATTGCCAATCTCTTGAAATGATAATTCTAAAAGTTTGCAATAATTTTGCATATGTAATTGAGTCTCAGTGTTGTCTTGTTCATCTGCAACCAGTTCACAGCCTCTTTGAAAAATAGTATAACCTGACCCAATGATTTCAAACAAGTCATTCAAATCATGATCCAAAAAATGTTCATGCTCCTCCACATCATATTGCAAAGTAAGAAGAAAGTCAAAAATTATCTCTTCTTCATCAGAGATTAAGGCATACACTTGTGACTTCTCACTCTGAATATGGAATTCATGTTGAGAGACCCTAGTGTTAATAAAAGAGGTATCTTTTGACTTTTCTTCTTTTAAAATGTTTGGGATTTTATGATCTTCATCAAATATGACATAAGTACCCAGACCAATGAAGTCATAATTTCCATATGGGTCACTTTGCATCATAGCTAATAAATGGTCATTTTCCTCTTCTTGATCATGTTTAGTCCATTCAGCTAACTCCTTAACAAAAACCCTTTCTTCTTTATTCATCACAGCATGAGCTGCCTCCAACTTTGCAGTTGGTTCATTGGTGATGTGATCTTTATATAGTGGCTCAGATAATATCTTCATCTTTAAATCATACTTGGTTCTTAGGATGAGATGAGACCAATCAAGGGACATATATCCTCCTATCTTGGCTATAAAGTCTCTGGATAAGCATAAGCCAAATACAGGAGGTATATCTATAACTAATACATCTTGATTTACAATTATATTAGGACAAGTATATAATTATAATGGGAGTTGTTTAATTCTCCCTATTATTTTTACTACTTTTCCATCTAGCTGCATGACTCCTTTAGTGAGTGGTTCATACTTAATTTCTAAAGCATCATCTATTTACTTAGGCATTACTGTAGTACTAACCCCTGAATCAATCATTGCATTATGCAGCAGTTTATTACCAACTATCAAAGTTAAATATAAGGGATCCAGTTTGGATTTGCTTACCTCTGGTGCATTATTCGCTAGGGCTATTGTCTACAAATGAACTGTGTCTTTGAGCTTTTCTTTTTCGGCATGTCCTTCTTTGATGATAGTACCTTTGGGCACTACTTGGCCTTGTAGAGCTTCTTGTAGTAGTGTCTTTTGTTCAGGAATAGCCAATATATCCCATATTGATACTTGTGATGGAGTCTTATTTAATTGATCCACCACATTTATTGGTCCCAAAGTCTAAGTTCTTTGAAAATAAGGATATCTTGTTTTTTCTTGAATTTGTGCAAGAATCACTTGATTCTACACTGATTGAGGCACTTCTTGTCTGACAATTGTGTTTATTTGTCCTTGAAATGGAGGATTCTCCATGACTTGACTATTTACAACTTCAGGTTGTTCCACCATCCTTCTCTTTGATCTAGTATAATAATCTGATTGCACCACTGGTTTCTTGGAAGTGGAAGTTTTGTTCAAGAAAATTGATTCTTCATCTTCAACCCATGAGAACAAATCATGTTTTGGGGCTATTTCTTCCTCTTGTTGTAAAGATATCCCTTGCATATGATCCATTAAGACTAAATTTTACATACCAAAAGACTGGTAGGCTTGATTGTCACTGGAACTTGTAAACTATCCATCCATTCTTCTTTGCTTTGCCACCTTTTGTTGTAGATTACCCATGGGACAATCTCTATGTGTATGAGCATTATTTCAAGGGAAACACCAAGAATTGGTGCTATCTGCATAGTTATTTTTCCATAGAATAATCTCTATATTTAAATTGGGAGGAATAGTCTGTGAGGGTATAGGGATTACAACTAATTGGTTTGATGGCTGAGGGTTATTTTACCTTGGAGGACCCTAATATTGGTTTGGCTAAGATGAAAATATATTTCCTTGATAGCCCTAGTATTGGGGTTTAGTATAAGTATTCTACTATCTTTTTATATTAATCAGCTCATTAGAAAATGTCCTCAAAATATTCTTGATATCATCCAGCTCAGATGACTGTGCGGAATAATTTCTTTAGCAGGTGGTTGAGGATATGTGTACATAGACATAGGTGGGGATATAGATTTAGGGGTTTCTTGAGGTAATGTCAAGGAAATCTTTGGAAACATGGGCACGGGAGGCCTTGGAGGCAACTTTCCAGCATCTATCAAATTATTTTTAGCTTTGACTGCATAGTCATAAGCTTTTGGCAGAGTCTGTCCTCCAAGTGACTGAATCATAACAGATATGTCTAAATTTAAAGCCTTAAGATAAAACACTATAGCCATACCTAGTAATGGTCTAGTTGTAGTAGGGATTCTTTCCCAAGTCTTTTGAAATCTGGAATTGAAGTCAGTCCTCGCTTCTTGTGGTGCCCTTTGGATGGTAATTAATTGCTGTAATAAAGAAGACTTATCACTCTTCTCTTCAAATCTTTCAAAGAAAAGATCTCCGAGCATATCCCATGTAGATATGGTATTGGGGTCAAGGACTGATACCATTCTAGAGCTTTTCCTTTAAAAGAAGCTATTAATATCTTATGGCCACATTTTACTGTGTGACAACATGTATAACACAAACATCTGATACATCTTGAAGATGTTCTTCAGGTGTTTTGAAGTCTTGCCCACTGAATTTGGGTAGAGCTTTCAGGGCATTCACTAGGATAGGGTCCCAAGTGGCTGGTGGTATTGGGAGAATCAAAGGACTACCAGTGTTCCAACTTGCATAATTTCTTGGGGCTATAAGGGCTCCCATATTTGCTCTTGGTAATGGTATAAATTGGTTGACTCTTCTTCCAGGACTAGTTACCAAAGGTGGCAAAAGAATACCTAGATTTATAGCAAATTGTGATTTGGTTACTGGTCTATAGCTCTGACTCCTTGTATCTCTCTAGTTCATACATTCTTGAAAGAAACTTCAAGAAATTATCCCACTGGGTGTGCCAAAAATTGTTGATGGTTAAAATTGTGCTTGTTTATAACACCAATAATGGGAAGTTTCAAGATGTGGGACTTGTGACTTGAAGCAACCTCTAGATTTTTAAGAAGCTGGTCTCTTCTTTATATCAAGTGTATACTGGGAAAAGGGATAGGAATTTTAATAGAAACATAAATGCAAGAAAGAAAATCTAACTATGGTGATGTGCCTGAATGTAATTCGACCCTTAATCTAAGCACAGTGAAACTATATGTAAGATTCAATTACATTTAAGAGAAAACAAGGCATGATCAATGTAAAAGATGGAAATAATAGAAATAGAGGCTCACAGCATAGACTGTTTTTGCAGTGATATAGAAAATATCAACAAAGGTACAGGGTTCAATCTTCTTATTTGGATTCTCTAGTCACATAAGAGGCACAGAAACATGCACAATTACATAAACTTTCCAACTCAAGAAAATGGAACAAAGGCAAATGATATTCCTAATCATAGCTTGAGAAAGTCTAAAACTCTTGACAACATAGCCTAGACTAATTTTGCAATGACATAGAAAATATCAACAAAGGCACAGGATTAAATCTTCTCATTAATTCTCTAGTCATATAAGAGGCACAAAAACATGCATAGTTACATAAAATTTCCAACTTAAGAAAATAGAACAAAGGCAAATTATATTCCTAATCAAAGCTCTAGAAAGTCTAAACTCTTGATAATAATTCTCTCAAAAAATTCTCTCTAAGTATTCCCTTATTTTTGGTGATCTCTGCACCCCTATTTATATCCTTGGATTCACTCTGGATTGTCTATGTGTTCCCAATCTAATGACCCAACTGCAAACTAACCAAACTAAAAGTGTCTAACAGAAGATATTTCTTAGATTCTGAAATGCTCTGTATTTTGACAATTCATTGGCTCTAACAAATCATAGTATGCTCCCTTATTTTAAATGGAAGAGGACACTTGGCATGTTCTGCAACACTCACCGAAGACATGCGGCACTTTCCACTTTACCTATATTATTACTATATCTTTGCTTAGAAACATTTTGCCTTTGACACCTATCATAATCTGCTTCTTGAAATTTAAAAAACTTAACAGAAATAAGACCCACAAATTTAAAAAAAAGGGGCATAGGGATAGGTGGCAATCTCTGCTTGCCTCAACAAAAGACACGTGGCAATCTCTACTTTACTTAACTAAGGATATGTGGCAATCTCCACTGCTTTCAGCCACCTTTTGAGAAACCTACAGAAGGTGACATGTGCTGGTATCCACATCACTCTATTTATATTATAGAAACCATTGGGCCTCATTTCATATTTACACAAACAACGACACTTGGTGGCTTTTGCTTGCTTCAAAAATAAAACTTGAGACCCACCACATTCTTTACTATATCTGTGAAACAAAATGAAGGTAATTCAGATCTCGACATGTGGTGGCTTCCGCTCTCTTCAGCTAGGATACGTGGCATTTTTTTTCACTTTTTAGAAATCCAATTGAAACCTTTCGTGATTGCCGCTTGGCACTTTCTGCCTAATCTTGATACTTAGCTTGTTAAAACCTTCTACTAAAAAGATTTGAAAAGTGGGTGCTGATATGAAAAGTAGATGCCAACACTTGTGTTCCACTGAGTTGCTATGAGATACATGGCATGTCCTGACCAACTTATAAAATTTATGAAAGGTGCCTCAACCATTGACACTTGGTAGCTTCTGCTCAATTTAGACACTTAGACAAAAATGAATCAAAATGAAATCAAGCCCACGCTCTGTTTCAAAACTTCACCATCATGAACCAAATTATGCAGGAACAAAATTTTGCAGTGCACAACTGTAAATTAGAATGAAATGTAGAGTATTTTTACTCTACACATAAATCATTCTTGCTCCCTGAGAGATTATGGATAATTTCCATAGTGTAGCCATAAGGCTTTATAAAATTTTGAATATTAGTCAAGTCTCCAAGGGTGAGATCCATCTTGGGAGAGTGAGGGTGATTAATCTTTGGCACTGATTAAAATTACTTAAAAAGAGGCATAATGTCCAAGTTTATTATGAAATAAATAGTGCATAAAATCATCTAAAATCAATGTTTGCTTAGGATGTTGCATGGGATTTAAATTATGTAATTTCAAAAAGGGATGGTGCATTTAATTGGCACATATAGATGAAAGTTTTGATAGGTCATATTGAAGGCCAAGAGAGTGAGGCCTTGTATATCCTAAAAGATATGACAGTCATAGATGTGATAACCTCTACTAGGCAACTATTAAATAGGCTTAATTTTGAAACACTTCTTAAGACACTTGTAAATAGATTTAAGAAGGAAGTTTAAGGAATGATTTACAAAAATAATGATGAAATTATACAATTAATAAAAATTTCCAAGGATAGAGTGAATAAGAATAAATCCCTCAAAACAAGATTTAAGGCCTCAAAATTAGAGCATACAAGGTTGATGACTAAATCCATCAAAGTATTTAATCCTTCCATGCTCAATTTTGACATTATCAATAAAGATTTTGAAGCTAAATACACATTATTTGAGAAAATAAAATCCACATAGGAAGCTTCTAGGTCAACACCAAGTACATAGTCAGCTATAGTTATTGCCCTATCATCTCAAGGTCCCTAATCTTCTAGATATATAGTAAGGCTTATTATAATAAGGCCAATTTTGATTCCTCAAGGAGTAACAATAACTAATTCAATTTATATAACTGTCATGAAATTGTTTCCATCTTCCAGCAGTGCCACATCAACACCACCTTAAGTATATATATGCATTTTCATGTTTAAATTAAGTTGGGACTAGTAGTTCCAAATTTACTGGCATATATGTATTATATTTTGGTTGAGGAATAATATTTATGTACACACTTTTCATACATGCATGTTACGCATGAATTTTGACACATAGTTATATAATTGGAGATGTAAATTTGGACTTCTCTTGGAGGATGAGGCATCCCCTCCCCAAGATTATATATATTGATATCCTCCCAATCCCAAAGGGAGGAGAATTTTGGCTATTAAGATAAATAGTAAATTCTGAGGATTATTCTGTAATTGGTCTTAATGTGTAAATCTTATTCTTATCTAAAATTTTAAATTTTAAAATAAGTTCCATAAATTTGGTATATTAGTCTTTTGATTATGCATGAACGTTCTTTTGATATAGTTATTCATAATGCATAGTATTTAATCTAAACATTTTTATGTGATAATCATAATCACCCTTTATAGTTATGCAATTACAATTTTAACAACATAGAAACATTTTATTATATGCATTAAAGTTCATTGTATTCTTGTTTTCTTGGACTTTTAATTGTGTTTGATTATTTATGTGATAATAGTAACTTGTAACAAACATTAGTTCTTGATTGTTTGTCCAACCCCTAGTTCAAAATCAAGGTTAGAAATATTTCATCTTGTTTGATTCACAAATTTTATTCTCTACCCTATCTTTTTTTTTAAATTTTACCCACCTTAGGCTAGACTCATCATCAAGTCACTTATCTTAAATAAATATAAATTCATGTCACATCTAAACTATCTGAAATAAATAACTAGTTTGCTCACCACTATTCTACCACTAGGTTGTTTATAAAACCCAATACCTTAAAACTCATACCTTAGAATGAATATTTATTTAATGATCCTAAAAATTTAGAGGCTAGTGTGTGAGGTTCAATTGTGTGTATAAATCCACATCAATATGAATTTATCTAGTGCTTGGAGGCCCCTCATTTCTTTGAATATATCATTTGAGTTACACTAGATATACCCAAAAGGCTAACAAGGTCCTATTGTCACTTGGATTTATACCCTTTGAGGAGATGTCTTATCTCTCCTCATCTAAGTGGTATAATTGAAACACCTCTATTCTATGGGTAGCTTAAGAATGAGGTGAATCTCTAGATAGGGCTAGCTCCCTTGATGTACCACTTATAAAACACTACTATACCTATGATTATGAGGGAAAAGGGATAGAGAAAATTGAATGTAAACTATCCTAAAGTAGGTGATACACCAAATTAGTTGATGAATACCAACCAGATGCATGTTACACAAGAGAACAAGGGACTAACCAAACATACACTTCTCCAATATGCATCTTCTCACATCAATGTTTCATAATGAGGTTGTGGATGAATGTTTAGGCTAAGAAGACTACACAAGAGGTCTAGAATGACACTATTGAATAGGATAACTCACTAAACCTTGAAATTTCATAGAACACTTCACATGACTTGCAAGAAGAATCTTTCTAACTACAAATAGGTGAGAGAATGAAATAATAATGCTAAGAAAATAATAAGTCATCACTAGGAAAAATCAATCATTAAAGTGAACACACTATGAATAGTCATGGAAAAATAAAAAATAAGTAGTATTTATTGATACATGGTATGAAAATGAGCAGGGCTTTCCATACTCAGGTGGAGCATAAATTATAAAGGCCAAAATGGCTAGTTCTTATAAAACTTGAGAGAGAGAGGAGAAGAAATAAGTCCAAAGGTCATAAGGACACTTTTAAATCTAATAAAAGGAGTTAAATATGAATGATAAGAATACTTGAAAAAACAATGCAAGGTTAGGAAGAAAATGTGTCACTCCAAGTCATGAAACTCTTAAAAAGTGGCATAGAAGTTCTCATTTTGGCTCAAAAAACTACCTTCATGATTTAACTCTATTTTAATGTCCCAAAAATAACTATGAAAAGGTATAATGATTGGAATGAAGGGGAAGGGTTTCATACATTCCTTTCCATGCATTATTTTTAGTCTTGGTCATCTGAAATCATCTAGAAATGAGCTATCACTACTTGCACTCTAAGAAAACTCCTCTTTCAGTCACCCCTCATAGTTGGCCTCAAAATTGGCTTAAATTTTCCATGAAAATACATGGGAGGGAGCTAATGACACTTTTAAAGACTCTTCATGTCCTTATACTACTAAGGCTCACTTTAAAAAGCCAGCCACTTAACGTTTTCACACTTCTCACCATCATGCTCACTATGCTAATTTTGAATGGATGAGATGAAGCAACTGATAAACACACTTATAAGTTTTTTAAAGTAATTAAATGGACATGGGGAGTTATATTAAGTCCTGATATTTCTCCTAAAGTTTGTTTAATCTCTTGGAACCTTATATAACTTGCATAATGCATAAAATAGTCAAAAGAACCCATTTTTTACCCTATCCATATAGATAGGTTAGCACACAAGTTGATGGGGGAAACTTGAATATTAATATACAACATAAAACCACTTTAATTTTAATTTTAGTCCATTTGGATGCATCTCTAACCTTGTTTTCCCAATTGGGTCCTTCTAAGGGATTAACAAGGGCTTTAAATAGTTTTGACCTTTAGTGATGTTTTATAAAGGTTTGACATCCAAATCTCAACTTAATGATGTAAAAGTGATGTTAAATACCCTATATAAATCTTAAAAACTACTTTTTCCTCCATTAAAAACATCCAAGAAGATGTGAGCATCTAAACTTCTCTTATTGAGCTTACTTCTCCATTCCTTATAGGTGTGAGTTAGTTCTAAGCCAGAAGTGTCTCTCTTTATGATATATCTATAATTTTGAGGCTTTTAAACATATTAAGTGACCCTAAAATAATTATATAATCCATTATAATGTCCTCCTAATGTTAGAATTAAAGATGACTTCTCATTTGGGCACTAGGCTTAAACCTTGCCTAACAGGCCTATTGTAACCCTTGTGTTCTAGTCCATCCAATTAGGATTATTTACACTCCAAAAGATTTAAAACATCTATAATTATCCCCAAAAAATTCCCATATACATTGGAATTCTCTACCAAAGTTGTAAGTGAAAGTGACCCTTTATTTGGGCTCTAGGCCTAAACTTGCCTAATAGGCCTACTTGCAAAATTAGCTATTCATACCATCTTGTTTGTTTACTAATTTTTTGAGGTGTTTATCATGTTTTTTTTGATTTACATAATATTCCAAAACATTCCTTCAATTTCAAAATAACTCCTGGTTCATCCTTTATCCCTAATTTATTTAAAACTGATAGTTTGCATTCAAGGGAAGTGCCCTCTATCTGGGACAAAATAGAGGGCACTTCCCCTATTCTATCAGACAAAATGAAATTTTTTGGGTATTATAAAAGTTTTTAGGATATTCCATAAAATATTTCATCCATTTTTCTTGTCATTTGACCCCCAAACTCCCTCAAATTCTAAGGTAGATTGTGCAAAAGATAGACTATGTGCAAGATTTTTTAGTGTGGATTGTATGTTGTATGCTCAGGGTCCTTTATTTTCTTGATTTACATATCAATAACCTATTTAGATAATAAATATCATGATGTATTTATCCTAAGTCTTCTCATCACCTTAAATATTTACATACCTTTCCATACATTTTGCCTAGCTAAGAATGAGTGTCACTTTTGACTATGTTCTACTCCAAGGCTTCTACCTATAGGTGGAAATGCATGGTTAAGATTTGAAAACAATGTTTTAAAACTATATGTATTCCATTATGTTAATTTAAAACCTTATTTGACCCATTATTTTCTTTTTATAAACTAGATCATCACCTAGATACCCTTTCTGAGTTCATTGTTACCCTACAATCACCTATAGTTGATTGTACAAAGTCTTGTAGGGGGATTTTATCCTTAAACCTATGATATATATTCATTATAAACTCCATAATATATTTTTAAATCACTTTGATTCCTCTTTAAACAACCAATATTGATATCTCCATGCTTAAATCTCACTTCATGACTAGGTTAAGATCTAAAGTCTATTGTAGGTGAATGTCCATAAGGGCAGGGACACCTACAGGTGTGTATGGGATTTAAACATAGTACATCATCATCATTAAATGAATTTAAAATCAAAATTATTAATTTTAAAAATTTGGAATCATTGAATCATAGTGGCATGTTCTAGTTTTTCAATTTGAGTGGAGGTCTCTTTTGGATCAAAATCTTGTAGATGTAAATTCAAGGTTTTAGTGCATAAATGGGCATCTTTGAGGCCCCAAACAATCAAGCTTCATCAAACCTATTCCCTATAAAATTTTTCATTTCATTTCCCTATATGGAGGCTTCAAGACAAGGTCATCAAGATTCATAAAATGTCTTTGTAAGCATGTTATGAGATATCAACAAAACCTCAAGGTACTCTATTTTCATCTTTTGGGGAAAAGAGCCCTGAACACAGTTATTTGACCCTAGAAGGTGATCCACACTTTGATTTTCCAATTTAAAACTCCAAATAGGTTTTTTATAATAAAAACTAAATTTTATGTCTTTAATAAAGTTTCTAACTTGTACAAAATCCTCCATGTGACACCTTAGCTTCTCTATTAACGCCTATAAGTGGCCATTCTAATGGATAGGTAGATAGTGGATGATCTTATGAATAAGATGCATAGTTTATGGGTTTAAATGAGACTTTAAAATTTTCCAAAAGTTCCAAGAGACTTTACTCACTATCAAAATCCTACTCAATTCAAATGCTCCTCTTCAACATGCTTGGTGGATCATGAAGACACAGGTAGGTAGGTAATCTGAGTTGCATATGGATGGTAAAGATGAAATGGTCCATATGCTCTAGGAGTTTGATTTAATGGTCAGTTTATCCCATATCATTGTATTTAAATGAAATATTATGATGTTTTATATCCTCAACAAACTCACACACCTCATTTTAAATGTTGAACCCTTTTATATGACCTGTGGGTGCATGCTAATGGCAGGAACATGAGTAGAAATATTATATATGACTACTGTAGTACTTTCCTTATAATTTTTAAACTCAATTAAATACCTCATTTTGATATAGTATATATCAAATCTTTGAAACTTTCATCACACTTCTAAGAATTTTCTTAGAACCTTTACAAATAATAACTGAGATTGAGGATGAGTTGGGAGTTGACTGTGCATGCCAATGGACTATGACCTCAATGATATTCACCTTAGAGATTGAAACTTTGGAATAAGGAAATTACCATGACCATTTAATTGAGTGAAACACCATATTACATCATATCAAATCCCTTTAAGAGAAAGAGGTTTTCTTCAAATGGTAGAATTTAAATGCAAGTTCAATCTCAACACCCTCCTATAAAGTGAGTTGTTTGAGATATAAAATAATTTTTAAATGTCAAACAAATCATGGATAACATGATAAAATGGATTAAAAATCATTTGAAACCATTCTCAATAATTGGATTGTATAGAATCATCCAAATAAGAGTAAAACCTACAAGGTACACAAATTAGTAAGTAGAAAAAACATAGTCAACTTTATGAGGATGGTTCATAAAATAAAGGCCACCATTCTTCAAAATATTTTTATTTAAATTAATCTCTCTAACTTTAATTTCACCTCCCAAAGTTGTTTGACCTAGAAGTTCTCCAACTATCTATACCAAGCATAAACCTGCTGACTAGTTCTATGTGTCTAGAAGGGTGAAGAAGGAACAAAATGGTTTTAGCTCAATTTTATAACTTTTATAAAATTTAAAACATGGAATTTAGTTTGAATAATTTGGAGAAAAATTCCATGGCCTTCTCCCATGTGTCACCTTCCCCCATGGGCTGTAAAAGTGTCAAACTCTTCTCTTTTCCCAAGAAAACTGCTCTTTATTCTAAAGAATCTACCATTTTTCAGTTATGAACAATTTATTAAGGCATAATATGACACATGGAATGTGACATCACATTTTTTACACCTTCACACTTCCCAAGGAGGTCATGTAACTCATTTAATGCTCATTTTGACCCTCAAAATGACTCAAAAAGACATAAGGACTAGAATGACTAATGACCAAGGCTAATATAACA
Source organism: Torreya grandis (assembly GCA_037957365.1). Lineage (NCBI taxonomy): Eukaryota > Viridiplantae > Streptophyta > Pinopsida > Cupressales > Taxaceae > Torreya > Torreya grandis. The sequence continues at coordinate 1,420,829 of JARHVA010002608.1, forward strand.
TGAAATCACACTACATGATCCATAATACACCTTAAGACATATATATTAGAACCATAAAATACCTAAAAATTAGGTTTTTACCTATATGGGTCCCAATTTGACCTATAAGGTCAAATTTGGTGAACAGGTCCACCTCAAATATTGGCCTACTATACCCACTTATGTAAATTCATAAAAAATCTAGGTCAGATAGAGGTGTCTTAAAAGGACCCTTAGCCCATCCATATTACCTAAATAAAAGACTCTACATTCCTCTATGCACAATTATCCTAGCTTGGTTAATTAGTTCTACTATTACCATCCCTGGAGATGTACATGATCTACCTAGAAACCCAAAAAAGTATCTTCATTTTCTCCCTCAGGAGGAAGGACTTATAAATAACATGTAAAGTCTTGATAAACTACCGTAGGGATGCTAAACGTAGCCCATGAAGATGTACCATGCTAAATTTTCCCTATTACATTGTAGGATTTTTCTTATGACCGGTTTCTCAACCTCCTATAAGATTCAATTACCTCTTTGAACCAATGTCAAAATACTTTTTTGGTACAAATTGGATAGGTCACTATCCCAAGTTTCATATATCAACACTTTTATATCATGAGGAGAGAACCTAATGAACAAATCTAAGCCTTCAATGTAAGATTCTAAAATATGTACAACTGAATTGAAGCTGATTATAAATCTATTGAGGTGTTAACCCTTGAGATTGAAAATAATGCTTTATATTCCATAAAAACTATCTTTTTCCAGATAACACCCAATGTTAATATGCTAACTTTGGATTATGCTAAAGACATCAACATTAATAGATAATTGAATCCTCAATCACAAGCTTTAGACCCAATTAATATTGGTCCTAATTTCCTAGCCCTCAACTCTATTACAAATGTTAATCAAAATGTTGTGGCTCAAAATCAAAACTAGGTGTACACCCAGTTGCCTTTATCCATTGATACATCTAACAAACACCTTATCTTCATAAAAAATCATATGTCTACATCTAACCAACAAAATATGAATCAATATTTGATACTAGTCAATACTAATACTACATAAGGTATTGCTATTGATTCTAAAAAATCATACTTGGATGCCATTCAAGTAATGGTACATAAATTGAGCAATGAGTTTATGATCATGAAGAAGTAGACAAGAAACACCATGGGGTAGAATACCACTCCCAAATTTTCATATTAGAGGTATAAAATAAATTTCAAAAAACCTAGAAATAATATATAACAACAACCATGTAACATGATTTGAAAGATAAACATCTTAGAACCAACACTTCTTAATTGGTCAAAGTCCAAAACATAACACAACATGGTCAACTAGACTGCATAGAATTAGGAATATAAAACTCAGAGCAATATTAATGAATTAAAGACATAATTAAAATACAAAAAACATAATATAAGATAGACATAGATTTAATGTGGTTCACCTAATATGGGCTACGTCCACACAAAAATAGCCAGTCCTTATCATTCAGTCCAACAAATGAAGGGAGAAACCTATAATACATCCACTACAATATCCTCTTCACTCACATACAATGTGTCAACATGATTACCATGCTCTCATATCAAAGGAGGGTTACATATTAGGGTCAAAATTTTCAAACATAATTTCTATCATTAGATATGTGACATAATAGTGAATGGTCCAGATTTACTATGAAATTATAATATTTTACAATGCATTTTTAACAAAATTTTGCTTCAAGGGCACTACCCCCTCACACTCGCTATCAAGAATTAGGTGTTAAATAAGATTAGGCCCTACCATCCAACACCACCTTTGAAATATTTTAGAAATAATTAAATATATAGGAAGGCTTTTCAAATCAGCTAAAGCCATATTCATTTTATTCTCTAGGTCCTCCTATCACATTCATGGTCTTCGAGACATATGACTTCCCATTCCCAGTGAAAGATGAAAATCAACCCAAGGATAACAAAAATAAAGTTCATGTCTTTCAATAATTTTAGAGGAATAATTATAATTTGAGGAACAAATAAATTACTATTACTTCCATGCCCCCAAACAATAGTTCTACTATTCCTCCAAATTTTAAGGCCAATAATAATCCATCTCCCCTAAAAGGGAACAAATAGTTACAGAGTACAAAGCCACAAAGTAGAGGAAGATACAATATTTTTGAAGATATGAATAAAATCAAGGTGAATATCAATCTTTGTGAGCTATCCTAAATCATCAAACTGAGAGAGTTGTTACTTAAAGCCTTGACCAAGAGATCATCTATGGATAAGTCAAAAACTACACATATAAACATGGTCATTTACAAGGAAAATACTAAAGTACCACCTTTTATGCTAACTATTAGAATGTTCAAAAAGACCATGCATAATTATTTGGTTGACTTAGGTACCTTAGTCAATGTGATGCCTACAGATGTATGTAATAAACTAGGTCTGAACCCAAATAAATATAAAATGGTATTTCTATAACTAGACAATTATTTTATCCCATATGTTGGGGAGTTGAAAAATATACACATCTAGATTGAATCTGAACCATGGGTGTATCAATAATATATATTCTAGTCATTGACATTCCTGAAGCTCGCAACCTGATACTGAGCTAAGATTGGTCAAAGACACTAAATAAATACATGGCTATAGACTTCTCACACATGTGGCTACCTTGGAAAGGAGTAGCCAACCAAATTCAAGTAGATATAGAGCTAAATATAAAGTACATGATCACAAAGTATAACATTAAGAATGAAAAGGTTGATTTTTCATCCTCACATATAGGTGTGTACACATTCACTCCCAAGAAAGAACCCCATGAATAAGAATTTGAAGGTCCTTCCTAGTTATGGACTCTCTAATTTGACAGAGCCAGGTCAAATTAGGGTTTAGGTGTTGACATAGCTCTAATCAACCCTGATGGGAGATAATATATGGATGCATATAGATTGTAATTCACTTTCACCAATAATCAAACCAAGAATGAAGACCTACTCTTAAGTATTTAGTTTGCACTAAAACATAGTGTGAAGCAGTTTTAGATATTTGGTGATTCAGATCTAGTCGTCAACCAGATCAAAAATAAATAACATTGTAAACTATCTTACTTGAATACATACAAATAATGAACATGGGATCTGACTGAATCCTTCAAAGCATTCAACATTAGAGTTGTCTTAAGGGATTTAATCCATACTGTAGACTCACTAACAACTTTTACAACCAATATATCACGACTCTAAGAATTTAAGATGCATTTTTTTTGTAGAGTTGGTTCCTTACCCCTTTTTCCCAAATAATGTGGATAACTTCTAGGTATTCGATGATGATCAATAAATTATATAGTTTATGAGTAGTTTTGGAGCCTTTAAATATTATATAATAGATGACAAATATGTTAAACCTATGAATATTGAATATCTAAGAGAGGATGGTGTCTTATAACTGAAAGAGAACCACATTCCTATGGGTATGGTTTCATTAGAAAGGGATTTGGATATGGATATGCAATCTTAGAATTAGAAACAACTTAAAGCAATTGAATCTATTTTTATCAAGGAGAGTTTGGGAACTAACCAACATCCGTAGTATGTGAATATTGGTTTAAGTTTAATCAAAAGTGAGAAATAAAAGTTGAAAGGCTTGATAACATAATACAAATATGTGATTGCTTAGACATATGAACATTTAAAGGTCTTCAATTCTAGGGTCATCACATATACCATCTCACTTAAGCTAGAACATAATCCTTTTAGGCAATAACAAAGGGTAGTAAATCCAATTCTAGAAACTCTCATCCATATAGAAGTGCAAAAGATATTGGATGCTAAGATTATTTTTCCAATCAAGTACTCTACTTGGGTAGTGTAGTCAGGAAGAAAAATGGTCAAATCAATTTATATGTTGACTTTATAAATCTAAATCGAGCATCAGAGAAGGATAATTATTCTTTGCCCTCTTTGAATGAAGTAATTCAAATGGTTAGTGGATATGAGATGATGTCCTTCTTGGAAGGATTCTTAGGTTATAATTAAGTGCTAGTAGAGACATAAGATATAATGAAGACTACCTTCACAACTAAGTGTGGAACTTTTACATACAAAAGGATGCATTTTTACCTAATTAATGCAAGATAAACCTTCTAGCGAGTGATGGAATTCACCTTTCAAGGGCTTGTTGGAAATTGTATCACCATTTATATGGATGACATAATAATGTTTTTAAAACATAGATTTAATCATGAAAACCATCTATAGAAAGTATTTGACAGGTGTAGAATATATGGAATCTCACTCAATCCAAATAAGAGCATCTTTAGAGTCACTAAAGGAAAACTATTAGGCCATGTTATTACAAAAGTTGGGATTTCCATTGACCCAAAATGATTCTAAACCATTTCCAAGTTGACACCTCATAATAAAAAGGAGTTGAATTCCTTCTTTGGAAAGATAATATTTATGAGGAAATATATTTTTGGATTTTTAGATATTGTCAAACATTGAATGCCATGTTGAAGCAAGATTCTAAAATAGAATGGACAACAAAATCCAAGAAATATTTCCAAGATATCAAAATGTTCATTGCTCAAGATGTAATTTTGATCAGTCCAAACTTCACCAAAGAGTTCTTCCTTTAATCATTTTCTTTAGAGAATAATATAGAATTTATTCTCACACAAAAGGTAGGTGATAATGAACATCTAATTGTCTTCATGAATACTAACTTGAAATATGAAAAGTTAAAGTATTCAATGACAAATAAACATATATATGTAATGATCAAAGCTATGAATAATTTCATGCATTATATTCTAAGAAACAATATGTATGCCATCATTTTAGACATAGCTATCAAGCTTATGCTTAGACATAATGAGTTGGGAAAAAGAAGAGGTAAGTGGATTGAAAAATTACAGGATATTGATCTTGAAATTAGGCTAACCAAGATGGTGTGAGGCCAAAGAATCATCCAGATCATGACTAAGACTGATCCATGCATCTATATTAAATAAATCAATGAGACTCAGGTGGATGGTGGTGAATGGTATACCCACATCATCCACTACTTGCTCATGGGTATATGTTCCTTTGAGATAAAAATAGAGTAGAGGTGAGCCCTTAGGCTCATATCAACCCATTATGATATAAGAAAGGGAGTGTTTTCCTAGAAGAATTATGAGGGCATTTAATTGAAGTGTGTTTCAAATGAAAAATCCATAGACATCTTAGATAATCTACACCAAAATATAAGTAGTGGACATCCCTCAGGAAATGAAACAACTCATAAAATCTTAATAATGGGATACTGTTGGCCTATAATTTTTAAAGATGCCCACAACCCTATTAGGACCTACCATGAATGCTAGGTGTTTGGAAAAAATGAAGTAATTTATATCATGCCTCTAGAACCAGTCATTGAAGGATGCCATTTTGCTCAATGAGGTCTTGATGTCATTGGGGTGATATACCCAAATTATTTAGTAGGTCATAAATTTATCCTAACATCTACTAACTATTTCACTAGATGGATATAAATCATGGACACTAAGAACTATAGAGCACAGGATGTTATCAAATCTTTGAAACAAAACATATTGACTAGGTTTGTCACTCTAATTTTTTTAGTTTATGCTAATGGTCCAAATTTCCAATCCACTCAATTCATTGAGTGGGTCTATAATAACTAAATTACCATCAAGTTCTCTTCAAATTACTATCCACAACAGAATGGAGTTGGTGAATATACCAAAAAGAATTTTATGGATGCCATCACAAATTCAACACAAGATAAACTAAGAGAATGCCATCTTCTACTGAAGTATGCACTATAGGTAGATTAACAAGACATAAACAAGCTCTCAAGGATTCACCTTTTCTATTAGTGTATGCACAACAACTAGTTTTCCATACCACTCTTAAATACCAACGTACTAATTTATTCAAGAGTACATGGGAGAGGATGAAAGAATCTAGTCCAGATGATTTGATATAGTCGATATGGAAGATATACAAATTAAAACACTACACAACTTCAACAAACACTAAGACATTATTAAAATATGGTCTGATAAAAGTTCTAAAATCAAGGCTTTTAAGATTTTAGACCTATTATTTTTATGGGATAAAACACATGAGAATAAAGGATAACATGATAAGTTCACTCCTTTATGGATTGGCCCATATCAAATATCTAAAATTCTAGGTAAAAATGCCTTCCACTTGAAGGACCTCCAAGGTAATGACCTTGTTTTTTTAGTGAATGGATAATTTTTTAAACATTATTTCATGGCTGATCTAATTAAAAATGCTTATGAATGACTGTAAGTGAACACATAGATATAGGATTAGATTATATTTCCTATTTTAGAATAGGATTCCTACTTTATTGGTTAATATTTCATGTTTTATTAATATTAGTTTCATATTTTTTACATTTGCTTTTGGTAGATTAGTTATGTTTTTTAGATTAGTTTTCTTAAAATTAAAAAATAGACCAACTAATTTCCTATGCCAAAATTATAAAAGACTTGAAAAAATAAGAATATGGTTTAAAAAGAAGCACAATTGGTGTTCACTAGGACTTATTTAGGTAGTGCTTGAGGTTCTGTGATTGAGGTATGTGATATGAATGAATTAAGTTCTACCTGGATTGAGTTAGTTCACGAGGCCTTTGGGATTTACTCTAATATACTCATGCAAAATTTAGAAATAATTTTAATTTTCAAAAGATAAATTTCACTATTGCATGTTAAAACTTATATGGGAGATAATAAACATTACAATGGATGCACACTGGTAGGGACATATTGATTAATATAGGTTTTATTATGCATACACTCAGCCAATGGTGATTCCTAACCCTTATTTTATCTATGTTCAAAAAAATAGTTATGGAAAATTATGTAATAAGGGTGATTTAATTAACCTTTACTTGGGCTATAGATGCTCAGATGGTAGTAGATCAAGGATTACAGTGGAATCAAAGGTATTGTTGTTCGATCTATGGACACGTGATTAGTATAAGAGTGATTTCCAGGCTTCTCTTAATTGTTTTTTGAAAAATATGAAATCAAAACAAAACCTACAATGTTTATTTAGGACTTTGTTAAAACTCTCATAACAAAGGGAAAATTAATTTCACAAAAACACACACGTAGATCCTAGGAATGAAAAGGGTTAGTATATTGCATGGGAAAGGAGGAGTATTTTTCAATGGATTGATTTACTTATTTCTTTCTGATTAGAATTGAAGTTTTGTTATAATGCATTACTGAGATTATGGGTTCTTAAATACTCAAGAGTATTTCCAAATTGAGTCACCATTTATTGTGCCCTAACACACACCTCTATTTTTAAAATTTAAATAGGGACCCACTTTTGTTTGAATATCCTTATTTAAATTCTATGAACCTTAGCAGCCCATGGCATTAATTTTGGTATGCATAAGTCTAAGGTTTCCCTCAAAATCAAAAGTTATATAATTCTAAAATTATGAAAATAAAATCTTGAACATTAGTTGTAATTTATTTTAACCTTTAATTTTCATAAAATTTCCCAAAGTTATATTTATGATTTTATCGGCTAATGGAGCTAATTCACTATGTCCTAGTGTTTATATGATTTTCATGTGTATGTAGGACTATTCCAAAGACTTAAAAATTATATGAGTTCTTGGAGCCACCTAAATCATTATATTTTAAGTTTCTAAAAATCTAAGATTGAGAGAGGTGGTGGGATCACATTCATCCTCTAACTTTCAACCTTCATAAAAAATCTAAGTATTTTGAGTTCTTGGAGCTTTGCGATCACACCACATGGAATAATCTCATGAACTTTAAAATAATAAGGTCAAAGCAAAGTTAATGGCCCCATAACCCCACAAATTTGAGTCTTATAAATTATTATAGCTTTGAGATAAAGATAGGAGGCACAATCCCATTCATTTAGATCCCTCCAGGAGAAATACTAAGTTAATGACCTCATGACCCTGCAACCATGAGTCTTCTAAGTCCATATATCCTCAATATCAAGACATGTGGCATAATCTCATGAACTTAAAACCTAAAAGGACAAATTATAGATGAAAGTTCCAAGATATCTAAACTCCAAGATCAAGATAGGTGGTTCAATCTTGTTAACTCGCAACCCATGTAGCATATAAAGTAAGATCATAAGTCTAAATACCCTAGGTAGATGAGGTGTAGACATGTGTCACGATCAAGGAGATACATATCCAAAGTAAAAGTAAATGAGTTTGATAGATAGGAAAATGCTGGTAAGTGATAGATCAACAAGTGTATTAAGAAGATATTTGGGCACATAAATTTGATGGAAAGTTACCATATGGCAAACAATAACCCACCAAAGATGATTGGAAAATTTAAATCCAAATAGAAAAATAAAAAGTCATTATTTTCATTGATTTCATAATAATTGTGCATTCAATACTCATGATTTAGGAATATATGTAAAATCCAAGAAAAGACAAGTCACTTTGCTAGTAATCTACTAGTTAAACATTGCAATTATGAGATCTAAAGAAACCAAATGCCTTAGTTTTTCAACAAACATGTATGACCATTCAGATAGTTTTCAAAGGAGATACACAATATTATATTGATAAAATGAATTCTCTAAAACCATCTCATGGCTAGGCCTCTTATGCATACTCCATTTATAATAGCATTGATACATACACATTGCATTTGACAAAAGTGCCCTAAAATTCAAGTTCCCCTAATGGAGTCCATAACACCATACTCCTCACATGATTATATATCCATATAGGAGAAGAAATACATTGATGATCTGCTATCAATTAAAAAAGTGGGACTACATGATGTGGTTACAAAGATATAGGTAATGCCCTAGATAGATTTATTTCATGATTTTTTCTTTAATGGAACTTGATCTTGGGAATGTTTGCATCTTAGGAAGGGAAGGAATATAGTTTCATTATAGTTTCATATGTTTAAGGATGGGATTTTTAGAGTTAGATTAGGATTATAGGGCCTAAAGTTACCTATAATAAGGTCTCGACTAGTGTATGGCTGGAGCATAACACTATGAAGGGGAAATCAAAATAGTTTTTATTGAAAGGAGAGAAGCTGAATCCCAAGGGAGGCATTTCCTACAATAGCATAATCAAGTTTAGGCATAGTATTAGGGTAGCTATGGCCATTATAAATAGCTTGTATGGTTTCACCGGTATCACTTATGTGTTGGTGGAATGGGTCCCATTGTTGGACATTATATTGACTTTAGATAAAATTATGGCCCTAGAGGAAATTATCAGTGTTAGATTGAAGGCATATTTTTTTAGACATGAACAAAGGTTGTTCGATAGAAATTTTTACATGATGTCATATATATTAGATGTAGTCATTAGGATGGTCGAAATATCTCATGGGGAACTATGGGAGCCATACACTAAGTAATTTAGTAGCAAGATGTGTGAAGACTATTTTTTGTTATTTTTTTATATCTTTAGAAATGAGATTACCAAAATTTATGAGGATGTTTGTGCTCAAGTATACCAAGCTATTTATGGTACTTAGATGCCTAGGATATTTGATAATTTTATAAGGAACATATCTAAAATGGAATGTTATTAGTACTACATAGATTGTACCATCATCTAAATTGAGGGAATAAGAGCACATCCTTTTTTTTGCCATGCCACATCCTAGACTAGGTGGAAGAACAAGAAGTTACACACTAATTATATGATATTATAGATGAGGAGATCAACATAAAACACCAGGCATATTATCACAATACCCCATAAATACTATTAAGCTTCAATTTGTAGTGAGGGCACACATCAATCAATTGGGGAAGGTTAGAACCCATTAAAATTTGACGATGGCCCAATTTATAGAATGGGACCTAAGGGGGAAAATTTAGGAACTTTATTAAGTTCTTTAATGAGATAAAAGGGGTGACCATTATATATAGTCACTAATAATATGAACATGATACTATCTTTTTGAATGCTTTAGATGATTGTTAAGTATAGACTCACATGAGGAATAATAATACATCAATGATCATTGCCTAGGCCATCCAATACGACCTATAAATAAACAATGAGGAGTACATGAAATGGTAAATTAAGAAGAAAAGAATTGGAGTTATCAATGGCCTCAGCCACAACCTCAAGATTGAGTAGAATAAGACAAGCCTCCCTCTCTCATATAATAACAGACCAATTTATTAGAGGGAGAGCCTAGTAGATGAAAGGAGAAGAATCTACAAATTATGAAGGAGATTATCAAATACCTCCCTGGTCCTAATCTAACATCCATTTAGTTGATAATACTCTAGGCATAACCACTATAGTTATGAGGACTGACCTCGATTAGATGGACAAACAAACACATTCTCTTGGGCACCTCTAGCTTTACTTACTTTGGTTATATAATTAAGTCTCCCTTAGTTTCTACAAAGTTATTTATTGTGTCTTTTATTTACTTATTCTTCCCTTCAATCACCTCAAGTAATTACATCTCCATCCATCACCACAAGTTAGGGGATATCTCCTCAAGCATGTACTATTATACCAGCCTCCCCTCCATCCACTCTTGCCTCCACCACTACTGTTACACTTCCCATCCCTCCAACATAAACTAGAATAGTAATTCATACTACTGTGGCTCCTTCATTGGTTTCATCTTCCACTTTACCTCTAATTCCACCATAGTTACTTACCAAATGAAATTTATAATTCTTCTAGCCTCCTTCAAAATCTAACAAGTGGATGAAAGACCATCATTAGGTATTGCTACCCCAAAAGGATTACTAGATGAAGAAGCATAAGAGGAAGGTCATTAACATGTAATATCACTGGTGGATTATCTTATTGTTGGAAATATTGTAATTGATGTCAAATGTCTAGCATTATTGGTGATAAAGGACCCATTGCATTTAATGTTGTTTGTAATAGATTTATCTTGGCTAATGTGAGTTAATATTTATTTAATATTAACGAATATATTTTTGGTTGTATATGAGACAAAATAAGGGCCCATGGAGAAGTCAAAGAGCCACAGGATAAAAAAAAAGAAGGATGGGATGCATTTTCCCATGAAGAGTCATATTGGGGAATTCCAAGAGTCACCAAGTGAAGACAAAAGAGGAAGGGAATAGTTTCTTATGAAGGGACACTTTAAAGAATACAAAAATTCACCAAGATGAGGACAAAAGAGGGAAGGACATTTTTGATCATGAAGGGTCACCACATGACTTTTCAAAGGCTTGAATATGAAGGGTCATACAAGTTTGGTGCCATTTTCCATGAAGATTGAAGGGTCACAAAGGGGGAAGGCCAAAGGTCATTTGGAAAGCTATAAATAAAGGATTGAGAAGCCATTTGTAATATGGAAGATAGAGGTTGATTTGATATTGTAATATCTAGCTTAGAAGAGAAATTGTGAGAGATGAATATGATTTGTATTTGCTATATCTAGCTTATAAGAGCAAAGGTGAGAGAGAGGAAAGAGATGTTGTATTGAACTATCATTTGTTGAGATAGCAACATTGAGAGATAGGTGTGTGGTATACACAAAGGGGTTGGTGCTCCTATCGGTTGGTGCTCATGAATTGTTGCTAGGTTGGTGCTCAGCAAAGGGGTTAGTGCTCCTTTGGGTTGGTGCTCATGAATAGTAGCTGAGTTGGTGCTTGGCAAAGGGGTGTGGTGCTCCTGTGGGTTGGTGCTCATGAATAGTTGTTGGGTTGGTACTCGACAAAGGGGTGTGGTGCTCCTACAAGCATAGCTTGCAAATATTGTTTAGGTTGGTGCTCATTCATATACTTGAGATTATTTTCCATGGTTTTTCCCACATTGGGTTTCCACGTTATTTTTGGTGTCTCTCTCTATCTTGTGTGGTGTTTATTGTTTGAGTTTTATTACATATCTTGAATGTTTGATTAAGTGGAATTTGGTTAACGGAAAGTTTTATAAGATATATGATATACTAATTCACCCCCCCTCTCAGTATATATTTTGCTTAACAATTGGTATGAGATCAAGTTCCTTTTTGAAAAGTTTTATAGCTTGAAGGTAGATCGGGAAAGCATAATGGTTGGGTCACAGGAAAGATTTTCTACAAATAAGGCACCTTTGTTTAATGGGATGAATTATGCTTTTTAGATCATGAGAATGAAGGTTTATTTGATGGCCCTTGGATTTGACATATGGAAAGCAGTGGTGGAGGAATATGAAGAGCCATAGACATTTGTAATTACTCCAGTAGAAAAGAAGGTAAGTGAATGTAATGCTAAAGCTTTAAATGCTATTTTATGTGGTTTATGTGAATATGAATTTATTAAAGTTATGCAATGTAAATCTGCTCATGAAACTTGGGTAAAACTTGAGAATATTTACAAAGGTGATGGAAAGGTTCAGCAAGCTAAGCTATAGACTTTTAGAAGGTAGTTTGAAAGTTTGAAGATGGAAGAAGAAAAAGATATAGCAAGTTATCTTTTGTGAGTTGATCAAATCGTATATTAGATTCAAGGTCTTAGAGAAACATTGGATGAGTCAACGGTGGTGCAAAAGGTTTTGAGATCTCTACCAATGAGATATGATGCAAAGGTTTTGGAAATCGAGGAGATGAAGAATTTAGCCAAGCTAAAGATGGATGAGCTTCATGGTATTCTCACATCATATGAGATGTGGACAGAACAAGATAAACCCTCAAAGAGAGAAGTAGCTTTCAAGACATCAAAGAAGGAGAAAGCTAAGATTCTAGAATCAAGTGGTAGTTCTAGTGATGATGAAGATGACAATGGAGCACTTTTCATTTGCAAGCCGAAAAGAGGAATAGGTAAATATCAAGGAAAATTACCTTTTAAATGTTTTAACTATGGAAAGATTGGACATTTTTCAGCTAGATGCCTAGATAAGGTTAATGATGATGAAGAAGAAAAGCCTACATACAAGAAGAATTTCAAAGGCAAATCTAAGAAGGGATTCAAGAAGAAGAGCCTGTATTCTAAGGATCCTAGCTCAGGTGAAGATAGTGGAGTCAACAATTCAAAAGAAGAGATTCTATTCATGGCCATACATGAAGATGATCAAGAAGAAGAGGAGGAAGCTAAAGTGAATATGGAAGGAGAGCTCATTTTTGTCTTAAAAGAGTTAGAAGCTATTCAGAAGAAGAATCAAAGATTAAAGCGCTAGATTGAGAAAAATGAACAAGAGTCAAAGGAAATGATTGAAGATCTACAAGCATAATTTGAATAAGCCAAGAAGAATGAAGAATACCTCACATCATAGTTGGAAATAGAAAGAAAAAAATGTCAAAGGTATGTTATTGAAATTGCTTCTTTAAAAGAAGATATTAAGAAAATAGTCAGTGATAAAGTAGTCAGTGATTCAAAATTTGAAGATAGCACTAACATGCTGAATAAGATATTGGAAAGTCAAAAAGCAAATTTAGATAAGATAGGGATCAATTTTGAAAAGAAAAAGAGCTATGCTGAAGCTCTTACACAAGAGGAAACAAAAAGGGAAGAAGTGAAGAATACAAAGGACATTTCAAATAGAGAAGGCTGGAAGGAACAAAGCTACAAAAGGCAATCAGGTCAGAGATTCAAAAATAGGTCCTATTTTTATGGTTACTATTTTTATTGTAATGGATATGGTCACAAGAAATTAGAATGTAGAAAAAGAGCTAACAATATCAGAAATAAGGAGAAGGAAAGTCAAGTAGAGTCAAGTAGAAGCCACAACTCTTTTGCTCCTCTATCAAGCTTTGATGAAGAGACCATAATATGCTACAAGTGCAATAACTTCAGACACAGCTTGGTATTTTAGAAGCGTGTTTGAGTTAGTAAAGAAGGATCAGAGTTTCAAAGCTCCATTCATCAAGAAGAAGGTTCAGACATGTTCATGGTAGAAGAAACAACCTAAAGATTCTATGATGGTGCAGACAGCTCTACATATGAGAGGTAAAGATCAGCCATGGTTAATTGATAGCAGATGTTTGAGGCATATGATAGGAGATAAAAGTAAGTTCATATCTCTAAATAAGATCAATGGTGGTACAGTGAGATTTGGAGATAAAATCACTGCCAAGATAGCCAAAAAAGGTACTTTGAGTTTGGATTATGGTATAACTAAGACTAAGAATGTTTTATATGTAAAAGGTCTTAAGCATAATTTGTTGAGTGTTAGTCAAATATGTGATCAAGGATACACATTAAGGTTTCATGCTAAAGGTTGTGAGATTAGAAGAAAAGATTCAAATGAGTTGATTGCATATGCTCAAAAGATAGGGAACAATGTATATGTTTTATCAGATATCTTTTCAAAGGCACGATCAAAGGATACATTCAAAGATCGGTGAGAGGAGTTGGGAGTAATTTCTATTACTTCCTACCATTGATGTTCAACATCAAGTGAGGGGGAGATAAGTGTTAGCTCCAAGTAGGCCCTTTTCCATTGATGTCAAAGGGGGAGAATAACATGTATAGGTACAAGTGCAAAAAATAGGTATAGGTTGCTACATTAAGGGGGAGTTATTGTATATTTTCAGATGACAAGATGTGCAGGTGACAGGATGTGGTAGTTTCAAGATTGAGGTTGCCATTAATGACAAAGGGGGAGATTGGAAATATTGTCATTGATGCCAAAGGTCTAGCATTATTGGTTATAAAGGCCCCATTGCATTTAATATTATTTGTAATAGATTTATCTTGGCTAATGTGAGTTAATATTTATTTAATATTAATGAATATATTTTTGGTTGCATATGAGACAAAAGAAGGGCCCATGGAGAAGTCAAAGAGCCATGAGATAAAGACAAAAGAAGGATGGGACACATTTTCCCATGAAGAGTCATCTTGGGGAATTCCAAGAGTCACCAAGTGAAGATAAAAGAGGAAGGGCACAATTTCTCATGAAGGGACACTTTAAGGAATACAAAAAGTCACCAAGATAAGGACAAAAGAGGGAAGGACATTTTTGATCATGAAGGGTCACCACATGACTTTTCAAAGGCTTGAATATGAAGTTTCATATAAGTTTGGCACCATTTTCCATGAGGATTGAAGGGTCACAAATGAGGAAGGCCAAAGGTCATTTGGAAAGCTATAAATAAAGGCTTGAGAAGCCATTTGTAATATGGAAGATAGAGGTTGATTTGATATTGTAATATCTAGCTTAGAAGAACAATTGTGAGAGATGAATATGGTTTGTATTTGTTATATCTAGCTTAGAAGAGCAAAGGTGAGAGAGAGGAAAGAGATGTTGTATTGAACTATCATTTATTGAGATAGCAACATTGAGAGATAGGTGTGTGGTATACACAAAGGGGTTGGTGCTCCTGTGGGTTGGTGCTCATGAATTATTGTTGGGTTGGTACTCGGCAAAGGGGTTGGTGCTCATGAACAGTAGCTAGGTTGGTGCTTGGTAAAGGGGTGTGGTGCTCTTGTGGGTTGGTGCTCACAAATAGTTTCTAGGTTGGTGCTTAGCAAAGGGGTGTGGTGCTCCTGAAAGCTTGGCTTGTAAATATTGTTTGGGTTGGTGCTCATTCAGATACTTGAGATTGTTATCCATGGTTTTTTACACATTGGGTTTCCATGTTATATTTGGTGTCTCTCTCTATCTTGTGTGGTGTTTACTGTTTGAGTTTTATTGCATATCTTGAATGTTTGATTAAGTGGAATTTGGTTAAAGGAAAGTTTTATAAGATATATGATATACTGATTCACCCCCCCTCTCAATATATCATGTGCTTAACACTTATAGATGAATAAGAATAAAATATATAAATAATGAGTAGAACATATCAAGGATTAAGTGAGGAAAGAACCCAAGATGAAGTAGAGGAAGAGGTAAATATATAAAGATCCAAATCAATAAGATTAAAAATCCTAAATGAAAAAGAAACTCTAGCTAGAGAACTAGACCAACGTATTCATACCGAGGAAGACAAAACATTAATAAGGTAATTTACTCTCTTGATTCTTTCATTACTATTGTAGATACTCAAAATTTAAAATTTCCACTTATTATTCCTTAGCCACTATTTTTTAGTTCCATTTATTCTTTTATTCTTTCCACATCAACCCAAATAATGGCTCCTAAGAAGAGATTCTATTTTGATGATTTAATTTCAATTTAAAATTTTAATCCTTGAGGGCAACCAGACCCCCCAAAATATTCAATTTAATTAGATATACCATTACCATAATCTGCATCCATACAATCAACCACAATGATATTTTTGAAAACCCCAGGCTTGACAAAGTATGTGGTAGAGATTACTCCCAAGAGGGATGTATCCGTATGGCAAAATATTATTTATCCTCCCATCTAATTTTCCATTAAAATATGTGCTTCAATGCCACTTATAATAATAGCTCCACCTCTAATAATTACTCTACCTTCTACCTCTAAAGACCCTAGCCAACTTGAAGAACAAGGGGAAATCATTGTGTCCCAATGGGTTAAAGAGATACAAGGCTAGATAGATGATAGATATAATTTGGTCCTTATATAGATATCTATAGTCTTTACCCATTTTGATAAGTAAAGTGGCATAATTCAAAGGGTGATAAAGAGGAAAGGGGTGAACACAAGCACATAAGAGGAGATAGTGCTAGAATTAAAAAAAACCTATTTCCCTTGGCCAAAAATCCCAAAAGAAATCCAAGTGATCCTAATTAATATATAGACTATTTTTGTTCTTTCACAATTTTAACTAGGGATGCTTTGAAATAAATGTATAACTACCAAGAAAAAGCACAATAGGGGCTACTATAGATACAAATCATTCATGTTCCCTAAGAGATTGTGGACAATGTATAAAGTACATGTAAAAGGTTGTATACTATTTTGAATACTAATTGAGTCTCTAAGGGTGAGAACTAACTTGAGAGAGTGAAGATGTTGATAATCTAGCACTAATTAATAGTATTTGAAAAGAGTCTTAACTTCCTAGTTTAGTGTGCAAGAAATAGTGCATATAATCACCTAAACCTAATGTCTATCCAAGATGATACATGAGATTTATTTTATTTATCTTTATATAGGGATGGTGCCTTTTATTGGCACACATAAATGAAAGTTTTGATATGATTTTTTTAAGGCCAAGAGAGTGAGGCCTTGGAGATCCTAAAATATATGAGGGTCATAGATGTCATAACATCTATCAGGTAACTATTAAATAAGTATAATTTCAAAAAAAATATTAAGGAAACTACATATAGCTTTAAAAAGGAAGTTGAAGGAATCATTTACCAAATGAATGATGAAATTTTGTAGATAATAAAATTTTCCAAGGATAGAGTGACTAAGGATGAAGCACTCAGAGCAATATTTAAGGCCTCAGTAGAAGATCATACAAGGTTAATGAGTAAATCCATATAAGTATTTAATCCTTCCATGCTCAATTTTGACATTATCAATAAAGAGTTTGAATCTACATAAACATTAATTGAGAAATTCAAATCCATAGAGGAAGCTTCTATGTTAGCACTAAATACATAATCAACTACAGTTACTACCACATCATCATAAGATCCCCAAATTTTTAGATATGTAATAATGCATACTCCAATAGGTCCAATTTTTATTCCTTAAGGTGAAATAACAACTACTTAAGTTTCTACATTTATCATCCAACTGTTTCTCTCTTCTAATGGTGACACATCAGCACCACCTTATGTATATATGTAGTTGTATGTTTAAATTAAGTTGGGACTACTAGTTCTAAATTTATTGGCATATATGTTTTACATTTTGGTCAAGGAATATTATTTATGTACACACTTTTCATAAATGCATGTTATGCATGAATTTTGACACATAATTATATAATTGGATATGTAAATTTATACTTCACTTGGAGGATGAGGCATCCCCTCCCCAAGCTTATATATTTGTATCCTCCCAATCCCAAAGGGAGGAGATGTTTGGTTGTTAGGATTAATGGGAAATTTTGAGGATTATTTTATAATTGGTCTTGATGTGAAAATATTTTTCTTTTCTAAATTTATGAGTTTTAAAATAATTTCCATCAATCTAGAATCTTAGTCTATCTATTGTGAATGAAATTTATTCATATTATGCACTAGTTAATCTAAATGAGTTTATGTGATAATCATAATCTCGCTTTGTAGATGTCAATTTCAATCTCATAAATACAACAACATTTGATTATATGCATTAAAGTTCATTGTATTATTGTTTCTTTCGATTCTTAATTGTGTTTGACTAACTATGTGATAATAATAACTTGTAGAAATCACTAGTTCCTGATTGTTTGTCTAAACCTAGTTCAAGATCTAGGTTAGAAAGGTTTCATATTATTTTATTCACAAATTTTATTCTCTGCCCTACCCTTATTTATTTTTTTGAGTTTATTTTGATCCTATCCACCTTAGGTTAGACTCAAATTATCCTATCCATCTCAAGTAGATCTAGACTCATGTCATATCTGAACCATCTGAGATCAACAACTACTCTGCTCACCACTATTCCACCATTAGGTTGTTTACAAAACCCAATACCCTACAACTCATGCCTTAGAGTTAATATTTATTCAGTGATCCTAAAAAATTAAAGCAAACCTCACAAGGTTCCTTTGTGTACATAAAACCCACATCAAAAACTTCATTTACAATCGTAATTTGGGATTGTGGTGGTTCTTTCTTTTTTTCACCAAGTTATTTTTAAGATGTCATTCTTAACTTTTATATCATCTTTCTCATGGAAACCCATGAGACTAAGGAGAAATCATTCCACTCATATACATGATACTCATGGATTATTGTAAATAGACCAAGCTTTGAAATAGAACAAAATGATCTAGTGGAGTAACTTTGATCTATATCTATCATCTCAAATCCTCTATCCAACTTGAAGGATCCAAAAAAAAATCCAAAATTTTTATTGATATCACTAGAAATAAGACCTTTGAAAAATTTATTCATCATTTCCTATTTCTTTCCCACATTATACTTGAAGTATACTATGGATATTGAGGGTGAATATCCCTTTGTATACTTACAACCATAGATTAAAAAATATTATGATATTGGTTAGGTACTTCTTGTTGGCAACTTCAATGCCTAGATTGGTTAGCTATAATGTGCTAGCCATGATCTTCACAATGACTTGATGATTTATGAAGCTGATCTTCATGAATGAAACCCCCAAAAATGTTATATAGACTACCATGAATTATTATGGGTGGATCCTAGTCAATATGGGTGAATATCATGACATTTTTATTCTAAATGGTATAAAACACTTCCTAAAATTGAGACACTTTAATTTTTTTCCTCATCCTAGTGGAGCCAATGTAGTAGACTATGTTATATCCTATAAATATTTTTATCTAGGTATAAAGGATATATAGGTTTTGAGTTCTTCCCCAAATCTCATAGATCATTTTGTTCTCCCTTTTTATACACAACTTAAAAAATTTAGTACAACAATTTAGTACTTCTTCACTTGGGATCTCTCACCAACGTATTACTATTCATTTTAACCAAGCATATGATGAGAACTGCACTAATATTATTAAAAACAACCTCATGAGTATTTATGAGACTTTATAACCAATTGAGAGACCTAATAAGATATCCTGAGGAATTATGACTATTTATCTTAATGCCTTCCCTTACTCCATTCATATTATAAAACCCCATAATACCCATGAGCATTGCCATTGAAATGATTTGTATGATGTGGATTGAAAAAATGTTCATAATTTAAATAAACATTTTATGACCCAAACACCCACTAAATCTAATATCATCCAAAAATATAACTATTCTTAGAAAGAAAAAAATGACAATACTTGTATAACAAATGAAGATTTATCCTACATCAAATCTGATCTAATCACAAGTCATTCTAGAGATCATTTTTACCTTAAATTTTTTTTGTGCCATTACATATACATATGGCATCTACCTCTATGATGATATCAATCAATCCCCCATAAAATTAATCTTACATCACTAGATTTTCATTTAGTAACTAATAAGATGGTCTTTAAGGCCATTTTTAAGTTCAAGTCTAATAATGCCCAAGATGTGGATAATTTAAAGGTTAAATTCCTCCAACATAGTTGGACTATTATTGCTTCCCATATATATAATATTTTAAATTTTGTTTTTCCTCATGGTCTTCCCCAAACTTGGAAATCCTATATTATTCATCCCATATTCAAATATGGAGATTCTCTTTAACTAGGGAACTACCATCCAATCATGATTGGGCATAATTTGTCTAGTTTTTTTGCTACATATTGGATGACTATATCTCCAAGTGGAAAGAGACAAAATGACTTTAGAAAAAATGTTAGACAAGATTTATAATGAATCACTAAACAAGTGATCATATATTCACTCTTGTTTCCATCAGTAAGGAATCAAAAGCTAACAAATAGAAGGTATATTATTTGGTAGACTTTTGTAAGGTATTCGATACAATACTAAGGCATATTTTGACTCAAAGGCTTAAAGACTTGGGTCTTTATAATTTAGTAATTACACTGGTAATAAATTTATATGAGGTAGTTTTTGGGTATATTCATACCAAAATGTTGACTACATATAACACCTATAGTACCATAGGTGTGAAACAAGGTTTTCCACTCTTACCTACTCTTTTTGGGTTCTATATTGAGGAGTTAAAGGACCTTATTTACATAAATTTGGGTGGTATGAATGATTTTAGCCTCTTTGGAATTTACATTTATACTTTATTGTTTCCATGTGACATTGTTTTACTTTTGCACTCAATTATAGGTCTTCAAAATTAGCTTGATACATTAATTTTTTTTTTGATAAGGATGGAATTGAAATAAATGTTGCAAAGACAAAAAAACATGGCATTAAATGTAACCAAGTAAATAACATCTACAATCAATTTGACATATAAATTAAAATACATATAGGTGGTACACTCTTATACTTAATTGGGTGTGGTTTTCTATAGATGACCTTTTAGCCTTGTACCTTCAATAGAAGTAAGGCATTAGCAAAGTATATGCAACATTAACATCATTTTAAAAAATGTTTTCATCTCCAATTTCAAGATATCTAGAATAATATTTGACTTTTCCATACATTAGTTACTCCCACATTATTGTATTGATGTGAGATTTGGGTCCCATAATTGAGACAAAATGATTTCAAACATTTGGAAAGCATTTTCATCTCCATGACACATTATCAAATAACATTAGAGCCAAAACAATGGTTCCTCACTCAATTATTCTTGTAGAGTTCAAGGTATGCCCACACTTTATTTACCTAATTTTCCATGTTGTCACTATGTTTCATAGGCTTCAATGCATGGTATATTCTTTCTCTAGTTAGAATAGGTATCCATTCTTGTCACTTAAATATTATATGAAACATACCAAATAAGGATGCAAATCTTGTTAGTATGAAAGAGTTATGACTCTCCAAAATATAGATATTAATATAGAAATATTACCTCCTCTTGGATTTTATATTAACACTCCTCGGCTTACAAAACATGAACTAAATAAAGGTATTCATGAGGAGATTAGTAAATCTTACTTAAAAATCACATGGTTTAATCCCATTACATGGCTCAATCCTAAATAGTGTTTCAAATCAAAACTTCTTCATTATATTCAAAATTTTTCATGATTTTATGATGATCTAAATTAAATTCCTAGGTACATGAAGAATATGATGTAATAATGTTTAAGGATATCTTTAAATCAGTTTTGTGTTTTATTTCATCAACTCCAAATCAAATATGATCATAAACTCTACATGATGAGTGTATATTCCAATTATATTTTTTAGAACCTAAAAGTTAATTAAATTTTATTTTCAAGTTTCTTATCTACTATGATATTTGTGAAATATACCATTGTATTTTTAGAGATTCCAATGGATCCTTGAGGAGCTACATTCATTATGAGTTACAAAATCATTTAGCCTTATTTATTCATGAAACACTTCAACTTTGATAAATAACACTTAGATTGATGACCTTACCCATGTAATTCTTGGAATATCAATTATTACTTAAAATTAATGGACTTAATGAACTTAAGGAGACTACATGCCAAGAAAACTTGGTTTATCTATAAGGCAACACACATTTTACTAGTTTGAAGATTGAAATCCCTAAAAAAATAGAATTTTTATTTATCATTTTTTTTCTCTTTCTATATTTTTTGGAGATGATTTTGGTAGTCCCTTAATGTACTAGATTCATGTAATTTTTTTTTTCAATCCCATTGCCATTATTGGCTTATTTTGGACACTAATATATAAAAAATAAAACTAAAAAATAAAATAAATTTATTAAAACCCATTAATGTCATGTCAGAATGATAGGAACAAAAGCACACATTATCCTTCATATTTTGTGATAGGCTGATAGGCAAAAATACTTGATAGTTGAGCATTTATGGAAAAGTATTACATGTAACCAACCTAAGTCAATAGTCACTGATAAATCCTAAATGTTGATAAAGATGTGATAATCAAGGGTGTCTTCCCATCCTAAATATTCAATCAAATTAGGTGAATATCATTTTCCACATGTAATGAATATTAATATATCATACTTGTCCATTTAAAGCATTACATTTTTATAAACATGTGTATGGAAATGAGTTTCACCAAGGTACCTATATTAGATTTATCACATATGTTAGATAGGTCCCTTAAAAGTGATATCTCTTAACATATATATGTATTTTAGACATAGTTGGTGTAGCATCATGTAAAATGTTAATTCTACATCCATTTCCAATTTTTTTGGGGCATGTTATGTAAACATTTTTTTGAAAATTAGTGAAGAATTTATATTCATCCAAATGCATAATATACATCACATTAAATGCTAATTAATGAAATATTTTATATTCACCCAAATGTGTAATAGACTTCAACATTAAATGAAAAGTAATGAAGCATTTCATATTCACCTCAATGGTTAAAGGAATAAAATATATTTAAAATTATTATTTTTGGGTCAATAGAAGATAAATATGTAAAATTAATACCATAGTTCTAAGGACTTAAGTCTTTCTTCCCTGGATTTACGTCTAGAAAATTTTTCCTTATTTTTATCTTTTTCTAGCAGATATAAGAAAAAGGAAGAAATACTCAATGTCATTCCCAAGAATTTACATAAAAGATAGCCACAAATTCTAACCTTGTTATTTATTATTGTCATGTATCAATTATTTATTTAGAAAGGGTCAACCCTTATAATTTATGTATTATTAATGCCAAACTAATCATAAGGGTAGTTGGTATGTGTGCCTCTTTTATGTTGGTGGAATTATAATTGTATTGGAGATTTGTAGTCATATAAAATGTCCAAATTGGTAGTTTGAGTGTGGCTTGTGACACCCTATCCAAATCTCCTTCTTACATGCTCTTATGACCCTTATAGACACCTTTTTACTAATTTCTAGTCATCTAAAACCTTCTGAACCCTGATTCTAGCTCATCTAGACTCTATTTCCTAAGCCAATCCTATCCCCCTAGGTCTCAAATATATAGGATAGGAGTGCCATACCTAGACTATATCACCAAAACCTAAGGTGTCCCATTTTTGATGCTCCTATCCATTTGTACTTTAAGCCCCAATGGTCATTTTCATATGATTCCTACCTTTCATTATGTCAGCCTAGCACAAATACATTTAACCCATGATCAATAGTTCCCTATAAAAGCCCATCCAAAGATCATTTAAAAAATAGGAGGTGACAAATATTACAAAACAAGAAATAAAAAAAGAAAATACTAAGGCAAACTTCCCTATTCTCTGCATACAGTCACCCAACATAGCTACAAAAATATTCAAACCCTCACACTAATCCCTAACCACCTCAAGCACTCTCAATTTGGCATTTTTTCATCTAAATCACACTATTTCACAAATCACATTAGGTGGGAGAACTAAATATGGCTTGATCACTCTTTAAAGTAATAGTATGTAGGCAACATGCCCACACAAGGGGTGTGGATCACATATTTAATGCATTTTACACACACTAACCCCCCATTTCTCAAGTGATTCAAATTCCATTTTATCAAGCATGATCGAGGGTTAGGGTTTAAATATTAAATCATCTCTATAGTGACCTCCGTATTTAGTACTCAAAATTTCATAGGCAAGCTCACACAAGAACAACATAAATAAACCATAAAGTTCAAGATTTTATGACCAACTTGGATAATAACAATAGGAGTGGACAATAGTGTTGGACCCCAAAGTGTCCTATTTTTGGTTGTCATTTGCTTTCACCAAAAAAAAGCTATATTTTGATTTATGACACTATCTTAGTCCTACACAACCAGTTTCTGACCTTATCTCAGTTGTCTCAACCTGTTTCTAGCTAAGTCATTATTTCTCCTTATTTATTGCTATTATTAGAAAGGTAAAAAAGATACATAAATTATAAAAGTCAAGACTATAATTATTGTAATATTATTTACTAATTTATTAATCTATGCCCTTAACTAAAATAAGAATAAAACTCCATTATTTTCAAAAAGGTTAAATCATTTGGTGACCCTAACTTACTTTGTTTACACACAAAAACCCTAGAAACCCTAGGTAAAATTCCTTGATAATTTTTATAATACTTTTCTAATTTTTTTCCTGCATATATAAATCATAATTTCACATTTAATTTTTAAAAATTACCATAGTAATTTAAAAAATTATTTCATTCAAACCCTAGTTGAATTTACTAGGTCCCTTTACTTCTTGAGATATCACATTACATGTTTGTGAGCTTCGTATCCTTTTTATACACATTCTAGTTTGCTATTTTTAGGACTTTACATTTCCTCTATTCAATGCTTTAACTTGATTGCATTTTTCTTATTAAAATTTATTGCAAAAAATTCAATCCATCTTTGCTTTGTTTTCCTACTTTAACAATGGCCTAATATACCAATTTTGATGAAATTGATAAAATGGAACTTCAAGACCTTTTAACTAAACATATTAAAAAAACAAGATGATATGCTTAAAATACTATAATAAGAACAAAAAAAATCAAACAATGGTCAATCTTCTCAAACCATAAAATAACCTATTGAAAATGACACTACAAGGATAACTATGTCTCAACAACCCCCTATAGCATCCCAACCTTCCTATATGGTACTGCCAATTATGACCAGTACCTCATTATCTCTTGATGTGGCTACCCTTATGTAAGAGATAAAATATCTTCAATACAAGGTGATACATCTTGATTAAGGTGCCTCTAGACTAACACAGGCTTTGAATTCTTTGTCTTTACTTCATACACCATTGACACATTATATTACTTCTACACCCTTGCCACCAGGTTTTGTTCAACCCAAGATCACTCTATATGATGGCAAGGGTGATCCAAAAACATAATTGAGAGATTTTCATGCAACATGTTTGGACTATGTGCCAAATGATTGGTTATTAACCAAGCTATTTCTGTGGAGTTTAAAGGATTATGCTTTGTAATGGTTCTATAGTCTACCAAATCAATTGATTAATGCATTCAATCCTTTAGCTGACATGTTTCTAGCTCATTTCAATGTTAACATAGGTTAAAATGTTTCTTATGCCCAAGTTTCACAATAGAAACAAAGGTCAAATGAGCATCTCATAGATTATGTTCTTTGATATAAGATTATCTTGGCCAAAATGACTAGCTAGATGGCTAATCAAGAATTACATGACCTCTTCAAATAGAGTCTTCTACTAGTTTTTCATGAGTTCAATAATGTTTAAAAGGTTATCTTCCTTCACTGAGTTATGTCATACACTAAAGGAAAGAGAAGTCAAATTAATTTCAATGGGAAAACTCAAGTACACAAGCATATCATAAACAACAAAAAAGAATAATAATAAAGTCTCATGCAAATTAAAGGTTAATGATAGAAAAAATCAAAATATACCTACAATTAATATGGATCGAGATCCCCCTCAGTGAGTGGTTTTATTATCACCTCCTTGATGAGCCTTTACCAATCTACCAGTATCTCTAGCCAGAGTCTTATAACAACTATTGGAATGCAATATCATATCTTTCCCTCCTATTTGGGAAGTTGATACAACAAAGCATATTCCATGTGGATATGATCAAAATAAATTTTGTGATTTTAACAAGGCACTAAGACACATAATGAATAGATGCATTAGTTTGTTACACAAGATATAGGACTTGATAGATGAAAACCTTATAGATCTTGACACTCCAGTTGAGCCTCCTCAGGCAAAGTAAACACAAGATAAGGATCTACAAATTTTCTTAGGTCCTTTCCCATAAGATTATAAACAAGAGATATGGGACACATCAGGTGTTCACCATGTATATCATGCACACCCTCCACTAGATACATACTAGGCACCTTTAGTTGAGTCACATATTTTGAGCAACATGATTGGTGTGTATAATTCTAGAGTTCTAGCTAGATTACCCATCTCCTTCTTAGATTAAGAGATAGTTGAGGATGATTTAGATTAACATGTATTCTTTATCAAATCCTACATTGACCATCATCCCATTCATAGTGTTCTCATAGATAAGGGATCTAATGTGAACTTGTGCATTATGACATTACTGCAACATTTGAGATATTTAGAGTAGGATATTCCTTGATGGACATAATTATCAATGGATTCAGTGGGCACATACAAAGTTCATTAGGTGAGATTATACTTCCTCTCTAGGTTAGACCTATAAATATGGCCACACCATTTACTATTGTTCCTAGTATAGGAGTCTTTGATAAATTACTTGGTCGACCATGGATTTAGAAACTTCATGCAGTACCTTCTAAAGTTCATAGATGCATGAAATTCATTCACACTAATCAGGTTATTATAGTTGGTGGAGTTTAATATGAGTTACCACTCCCCACTTCAGATCCATATACTACTCTATAGTCACCAATTTTAGCTTCTCCACTAGTTATAATTCTTCCCCTAGTTTAGATTCAACCATAGTAGAGGCCTTCCTTGCCAACATAGAGAGTTCATACACTTCCATGGAGGCCTCTTTTAGAGCAAATATAATTTTAGGACTCTAAACAATTTACACCTATAGTATTCACACCCAGGTTAGTATCATTAAGGTCTCATTCCTCTACACATAGAGAACACTTTTAGAGAGTTTCTTCTACACTACCAAATGGGTCTCTAAGATCCCTACAATTGCATCCATTTTTAAGAGTTATAGGGGGACCCCATAGTCAGTTTACACTACAGAGATTTTAGAGTATTTAAAACATACACAAATTTTAGAGTCATAGTCTCAGCCCTTCCATCATACTTCATGATCATGCATGATCCCTCTCCTTGACATAGGAGACCATGATAGGGAGTCTCTTATGAGACTCTTTAGTTAATATCATTTCTTCTCAGTCTTTCTTGTACATAGGTTCTTTTTAATTTCTTGTACATAGTCTCCTTATGATTGATTATACATAGCTTATTTTAAAAATACCAAAAATAATATAACATGCCAAAATAAAAAAACATTCAAATAACTCAAAACACCAAAAAAACTCTTCAACTATATGCATTATCCATGCTTTACATTTCTACTACCATGCTAGACTTAAATTTGACTATTCTATGCTATTGTTTGTCGATTTATCTACATTACCATGCTTCATTTGATATTTTTTGAGTGTGTACAGTGACACCTAGATCCTTGATTTCTTCACTTTACCCATTGAGGGGGCATCCTACTTCTACATTCAAGACATACATTGACATATCAACCCACTACGGGCATCTTCTACATGACTACATATTTAGGTTACATCATTCCTACACCACACACTCTAGTTATCATGTTGATGTAAATTAATTACTAGCTTACATAGATTAATCTATTGACACTCACTAGTATATAACACTAATGTATTTATTAGCATCTACCTAGTCTTGTATTTCATGTTTTGTATACTTTCACTTGTTTTTTTGATTAGTTAGATGCGATAGTATTTACAACATTTACATGCCTTCCTTTCTTACTTTGTGTATCTAGATGTGATTGCATTTCTTATTTCCTATTTTATCTCTTGTGTGTGCCTTAGGTCATTTACTAATGTCATTTTCTTGTACTCTTCTATGTGCTTGTGGCCCTCATGCTAACCTTGCTTGTTTTCAATTATATTTGTATGTGGGCATTTGAACATGCCTTGTATACTTGATTTCCTAGTTTGAGTGACATGTGCCCATGTAGCTTATTTTCTTGGCCCCTTGATCACTTTTGTGTGCTTCTTGATTATTTCCTTTGTATGCTTATTAATTGTTTGCTTCTCATTGTTTGCAATGCCATGATCCACATTATGCATTATCTTGATTCCTTGGATGCTATGATGGACATAATGATCCATCCCTCCTTGACAACTAACAACTAAAAATTAACCATATTTCTACTTTAAATTCAGTATACTTCACATGCTATTACATTGTTACATCTATGTAGGCATACCCTTGTTGATCTAGCAATCTACAATACAAACTATGCTATATCTTGAGACATCTTTTGGATTATCATTGCTATATCATGCATTTCATAGTATAACATACTTTTAGGGATATTTTTTCTAAGGGAAGTAATTATAATGTCTTCATTCCAACCTTAAAAAGAGGGGGGAAAAGAGGGGTTTTGTTATAGAGTTTAGATCCTTCTATAGATCAAAAAATCAATTTTTAGAACACTCAAAACAATAGCTAGAACCCTAACTAGGTATAACAAACTAAAAAGATAGTGATGAATACAAATAGTGATAAAAAACAACAAAGGATAAGAGTGACATACTTGGACTATAGCATCAGATAAAAAAATGTCTTAATTTTAAAACTCCTATCTAAATAGCAAAAGACCCAAATTTTCCATAAATGGATAAAAAGGTAAGATTAGTTACAGTTTTGTTAGTTATAATTCAATTTATATTGGGTAGTTTTAGTAAAAATTTTCTCAAAAAATCTAGTTATAAGGGGCATCATACATGGCATGATGGCTCTCACTTCTAGTTTTAGATTGGGTAGTTGGTACAACTTCTAGATTAGAATCCATATTACAGACGTTGGTGATTGGGGGCAATGTGAATGGCACATTTACCTTCTTTATTTTTAGTTCATTACATGACCTAATTATTCTCAGTAGTTACGTGCCTTATTCCATTTGTAAGTGGTTGGCATCATTTTAGAGTGGCTTTCATATAAGCCTAGTTCCCAATTTTGGAGTGGCTTTCATATAAGCCTAATCCCCACCTTTCAAAGTGTCCAAGATTTGCCTAGTTATTATCACACATTCAGATATCCATGTCACATTATCATATTACAAAGCATTCATGGGATTCATGAGCCATCACATACAACACACATTCATATTGGTATTAGTTCATAGTTACATACTTTGTGGTCAATGATGGAGCCAAAGGAATAGTTAGCCTTTATATTCTTAAGCCACTTACTTAGAGGGATTTGACACATAGTCCAAATATCGATTAACATATGCATGATCACATAGATTCACTTAGTTGGTGATGATGGAGCAAAAGGGCTAGCCTTTGTATTCTTAAGCCACCCTCAGGGAAATGAACACTCAGCTCCATTCATGATATTACTCTTGATATAATACATAACCAACATCACTCATCATCAATCAACATCACTCAACACCACTCAACATTAATCATCATCACTTTACATCACTCAACATCACACATATTCATGGGCTTCACCCTTACAAGAAAGTTTAATTATGATTTTTGCTTTTCCCTTATCCTATTATTTCACTTTGCTGCATCACTAGAATAAAGGGTGGGAAAATGTAGTCATATAAAATTTCTAAATTGGTAGTTTGAGTGTGTCTTGTGACACCCTATCCAAAGCTCCTTCTTTCATACTCTTATGACCCTTCTAGACACCTTTTTGCTCATTGCTAGTCATTCAAAACCTTGTAAACCTTGATTATAGATTAGCCAAACTTTATTTACTAGGCCAATCCTATCCCCTAGGTCTTGAACCTATAGGACAAGAGCACCATACCTGGATTATAGCACTAGACCCTAGGGTGTCCTATTTTTGGTGCTCCTATTCATTTTTACTTTGAGCCCTAATGGTCATTTTAATCCACTTTTTACCCTTCATTATGTTAGTCTAGCATGAATACATCTAACCCATGATAAATATTTCCCTATAAAATCCCATCCAAAGATAATTTACAAAAGAGGAGGTGACAAATATTACAAAGTAATTAAGAATACAAGCAAACTACTAAGGTAAAATTCCCTATTCTCTGCATAGAGTCACCTAACACAACTACAAACATATTCAAACCCTCATACCATTCCCTAGCCACCTTAAGTACTCTAAATTTGGAATTTTTTCATCCGCACCACACTATTTCACAAAGCACATTAGGTGGGAAAACTACATATGGCTTGATCCCTCTTTGAAGTATTAGTCTGTAGGTAGCATGCCCACACAAGGGGTGTGGATCACACATTTAGTGCATCTTACACACTAACCCCCTTTCTCAAGTGATTTAAATCCCATTTTATCAAGCATGATAGAGGGTTGGGGTTTGAAAATTTAATCATCTTTATAATGAGGTCTATTGACATTCAACACTCAAGATTTCACAGGTAGGCTCACATAGGAACAATGCAAAGAACCTAGATAGATTAGGTCTCTTTGACCAACTTGGAAAAAAAAAACAAGAGTGGATAATAACATCAGACCTCAAAATGTTCTATTTTTAGTGGTCCTTTTATTTCAATGAATGAAATCTATATTTTAATTTACAACATTATCCCAGTCCTGTAAAACTAGTTTCAGACCTCATCTCAATAGTCATTATTTCTCATTATTTATTGATATTATTATAAAGGTAAAAAAGATACATAAATTATATAAATAAAGACTATAATTATTAAAATATTATTTACTAATTTATTAATCTAGACCCTTAACTAAAATAGGAATAAAACTCCATTATTCCCAAAAAGGTTAAATCAAGATTCATTTTTAAATGACATTATGGAGTATGTGTCAAATTTAATTACAAAATATTTTGGTGGTATTGATGAGGCACTCCTAGATTTGTGTATTATACTTCAGATATATCCTATATTTACATTAAAAATTCTTACTTATATCCATAGATTGGAGGTTAACATTACCCTTTCATCCTTATAAATTAATAAATTCACATCAAGTTGATCACTATAACCTTGTAATGGATTGGTACTCCATGTTTTGGTTTCAAAATTAATTATTAGTTGTTGGATATAACACATCAATTATTATAATTATAAATTTAGAATCATATATTTTTATATGTGCATCTTTTAAATTTTGAGAAGTTGATGAAAGCTTTGTTATTCTTCGCTTTTCCTTCCTTTATGAATATATTATCCAAAATAATAATTATTTTGAATTATTCTCATAATATGTTTTCAAATTTGTTATTATTGTATGATGATTTATCACTAATAGGATGTAATTTTCACAAATATTCTAACAAAATAATTGATATACCTCCAAACCTTATGTTTACATTTCGAGGAAATAATTGAAAAAGAGGGGAGTATATGTTCTGTAGAAAATTTTGTATAATAAAGCTCATTTTATCAATCAATATATATTTTAAATCTCATCTCTTTTTGGATTTTTTTAAATATTTAAA
>JARHVA010002608.1:1457500-1585000 GCA_037957365.1 Torreya grandis
ATTGAGTTTATAATTTAATGGTATCACCTTTGGCCATATTTTAATCTAGGCATAACAAATGTCTAGTTATCATAATAACTTCCTAAATTTTTAAGGTCATTCTTATATTGTGTTATACCTACTAAAGCCTCAGGTGATCTGATGCAGGGGCATCAAGATATTTGTGTAAATTTGATTATATAAAAGTATATTATGTTTTATAACATGTTTTTGAAGGAATTTGAGTCTTTAGATAAGTCATTATGTGTCCTTGTGAAGCGTTATTTGGCTTGGGAGATTTTCTTGCCAAAAACATTCATTTGAAAATTTGAATTTGAGTGTGTTTAGGGGAATTTTGGTGTGTTGTCAAGAACGTCATGTTAGTAAGTGGTTTAAGGGTCCTAAATGAGTCTATGTTAGTTTATTAAGGTGTGTTGTATGTACATGTTATGAGTACAATAACATAAACCTATAAAGTTGAATGTGATACCCATATGAAGATAGTTGCTAGGAGAGTTAGTTATAAGAAGGCAATTTTTTATATGTAAATTTTTTTTGGGTTGAGATAGTGAGTAGTCTCATAGGTATAAGGAGGAAGTAGAGAGTCAATTTTGAATTTATATAAGGATAGAGGTATAGAGTAGTAGTCAAAAATGAAGAATGTATGAACTCTATGATTTATCTTAAAGACAAAGTTTCAATGTATATAAGAAAATCAATAAAGTTGGAGAATTTTAAAGTGACATCTCTATATATATGATTTGATATTTTATCATGGATGTATTTTTTTGTGTTAAAGTATTAAATAATTTGAGAATAGTGGCTGATAGTATCAATTTTAGGTAGAAGTATTATGTAGGTTTAAGATAAGAAGTATGTGCATAGTCATTTAAGCATATAGTCATTTGACGAAAGAACCTTCTTAAGAAAATGTATGATGAGTTTCTGAGTGTTATTCATTATGTCATTTGAGTGTATGGTAAATCATTTATATTGGTTTTTTTTTTATCTTTGCAAATAATTGAGGGTTTGAATAACTTGACTATGTATATGTTCTACTAATAAAGATATAGTCAATAAACTAGTACAACAACATGTCATAAACATGAGTGGAGGTTTGTGAAGCGTGAATAAGGTATATTAAAGTCATAATGGTGAGTTTAAAATAATGAAGGTACATTTCTAATATTGTAGGTGAGTTAACATACATCCAAAGACCCATATTTTCTTGTTACATGTAGACTGTATGCATAAAACCCAATCAAATCCATGCAGGGAACATGAATAATAGGTAGTCAAGAAGATTTTGAGATTGGAAAAGATGTAGGTATGTTTGGTAGACCTTTATATGGTATTTATAATGCATGTAAAAAAATTTGAGTCTATTAAATCAATTTGAGACCCTATTAGGTTGGCAACAAGTCTGCAAAAACCCAAATTTAGGGTTAAGAACAAAAAATTGAATAACTAACACTTACACAAATGAAAATGGATGAAAGTTTGTATTTTTAAGGTTTTAAACATGAAAAATTAGATTATGGAGGTTTTAGAGCTATACAGACACTGTCTATATGGTTAACCTTGACTATGTTACAAGATAGAGGCAATTGGGCCTCAAAGGGATAATTAAGAAGAAGGGGCTAGAAAATAATGAAGACAAAGGAGTTAAGACTTAAAATTTCATGGAGAGTTAAAAATTAATAGAGGGTGTCAAAAATTGTATCTAGTTTTTTAAAATTCACTTGTACCATTTCGTACTAGAGGAATTTGTTAGAAAAAAGGCTACTAGAAGCTTAAAGAGTAGTTGGAGGTTTGAGAAGTCCAATAGCTAGTTAAGATTGTAAGAAGGAATGAAGGGAGATAAGACCTATTTTTTCAACTTGAGAGAGTATATCCAAGATTAAGATTGAGTACAAAGATCTAATTCAAGAATCTAAGTCATTTGGTCAAAAAACCTATAGCCTAGTGAAGGCTAGTGAAAGAAATTGTAGGAAAATGAGTAGGAAGGTGTATAGGAAGAAATGAATGGTTAATGTGAGAAGTTAAAAGGTTCAAGAGGTAGATAAAAGGAATTAAATAAACTAGGTCAAAGATAAAATAAGTTAATGATATTAAACCAATAAAGGAAGTTGTTAGATAAGAATAGAGTGAATGAAGGAATTAGAATCCACGAGTGTAGAATGAAAGTGTCAGAGCCATGTTA
Organism: Torreya grandis; assembly: GCA_037957365.1. Taxonomy (NCBI): domain Eukaryota; kingdom Viridiplantae; phylum Streptophyta; class Pinopsida; order Cupressales; family Taxaceae; genus Torreya; species Torreya grandis. The sequence goes on from JARHVA010002608.1 coordinate 1,459,683, forward strand.
GTAGAGTATGAAAGATTTACTTTGCATCATTTGGTATCAGATCCCATAAGTTCATTGGTTAGTATCAAAGGATAATCATCAAGTAAAATGTACATGTTTTTTTTAGTTTTCATTTAATGTTTTAATTTGTTCATGAGATGTGTTGACATGTGAGTGGAAAGCTAAGAGTGGTAGTAAGACCTAAAGCTAGTGAAGGATTGAATGAGTGAGAGAGATGTTGAGAAGATCAAGAGAGAGATAAAAATTGAACTTAAATAGAGAGAAGAGTCATAATGAAAGGATAAGAAAGAGTGATATACCCAAGTCAGGTCATGAGAGATTGAGAAAAAGACCAAGTGAATGGTCATGATGTGGAAAGAGAGAGAAGACTTGTTAGAGAGAATAGGTCTAGATGAGACCAAGAGGTTGATATAAATCTTAGTGAATATTAGGAAAGAGAGCGAAAAGAGTAAATATGGCATGAGAGAGAAGAGATACCATAAGAAGATGGTGTAAGATAACACCAAAAAAAAGATAGAGATGGAGAAAAAAATGAAAGAGATAAGGCAAAAAATGATGAATTATTGGTCATGATAGAGCAGTTAAGAGAAATGGATAGCCCATACTATGGATTGGTGATGAGGAGGAAGCCACTCAAGTTGCCAATCAAACTACAAGTGAAGATAATAAAAATGCAAGCTATGAGAGAGGAAAGAAGGCAAAAAAAGTTTCTTTGTAAGTAACTCAAGAAAGAGATGCAAATGTTTTGGTTTAATGAGTTGCGTAGTGATGAGGAAAAATAGAACCTTGAAGAGTATGTGGTGAGTTTGAATGAGAAACAAGAAGATAGTGACAATTAAGTAGATTATTATCATGAAAAAGGTGAAGTGGATCAGCTTGAAGGCCTCATTGAAGGCTTGAACAAGGGAGTACAAATCCATAAAGAAGGTGTGAAGTCTGATTATCAATTTGTATATGTGAGTCAAGAATAGTTAGGGGTAGAATTGGAAGCCTTAGAGGAACATTTTCAAGGTGAGAGGATGAATAAATAAGAACAAGTATAAATTGAAATAGTTGAAAGTTTCAAAGTAGATGAAGACAAAGAACATGAAGAGAGAGAAATATTGGTAGTAGTAGAGTAGCAACTTGAAGTAGGTAGGAAAGACATTGTTTTTGTTTTTGTTAAAAGTATGAATAACATGTCAAGAGTAGGTGAAAGTATATGTGAAGTAGTATTTTGGGGTATGATAAACCCATATAATAGAGTCAAATAGAAAATCATGAGTACACATCAAATGCAAGATGAGACAAGCAAGCAAGGAGGCATAATAGTATTTGAGCAAGGGAAGCATGAGTATAAAGAATTGTATAAAAATAGAACAAAAGATGATCCTTGAAACTTGAATTGAAAGACAAGAAAGAAAAGCATACAAGAGTGAATTGGAGTCCCATTTCCTTCTTCCTTGGGAGTATGATGTAGGGGAATCAAGTCATTTGTGTAAATTTGATTATATATAAGCGTATTAGGTTTTATAACATGTTTTGGAAAGAATTTGAGTCCTTAGAGAAGTCATTATGTGTCCTTGTGAAGTGTTCTTTGGCTTGGAAGAGTTTCGCACCAAAAACCTTCATTTAAAAATTTGCATTTGAGTAACTGTGTTTAGGGGAATTTTGGTGTGTTGTCAAGAAAGTCATGTTATTAAGTGGTGTAAGGGTCCTAAATGAGTGTAGGTTGGTTTAGCAAGGTGTGTTGTACATACATTTTATGAGGAAAATAACATAAACCTATAAAGTTGAATGTGATACCCATATGAAGACAATTATTATGAGAGTTAGTTATGAGAAGGTAGTTTCTTGTATGTAACAAGTTTTTGGGTTGAGAAAGTGAGTAGTATTATAGGTAGAAAGAAGAATTAGAGAGTCATTTTTGAAGTTAGAGAAAGATAGAGGTACAAATTAGTAGTCAAAAATGAATAATGTATGAGCTCTATGATCTACCTTCAAGATAGAGTTTTAATATATATAAGAAAATCAATAAAGTTGGAGAAGTTTAAAGTGATATATATATACATCTCTGAGTTGATATTGTTTCATGGATTTATTTTTTTTGTGTTAAATAATTAAAAAATTTGAGAACATTGGTTGGTAGTATAAATTTTAGGTAGAAGTGTTTTGTAGGTTTAAGACAAGAAGTTTGTGCATAGTCATTTAAACATATAGACATTTGATGAAAGAGCCCTATTAATAAAATGTATGATGAGTGTCTAAATGTTATTAATTATGTCATTTGAATGAATGTTCAATCATTTTTATTGGTTTGTGTTTGATCATTTCAAAAAAATAAGGGTTTGAATAACTTGACTATGTATATATTTTGCTAGCAAAGATACAGTCAAGAAATTGGTACAATAGTGGGTCATAAACATGAGTGGAGGTTTCTAAGGCATGAAGAAAGTCTATTAAAGTCATAATGGTGAGTTTAAAATAATTAAGGTACATTTATAAGCTTTTAGGTGAGTCATTATACATCTAAAGCCTTATATTTCCTTGTTACAGGTAAACTGTAAGCATAAAACCTAGTCAAATCCATGTAGGTAATGTGAATAATAGGTAGTAAAAAGGAGTTTGAGATTGGAAAAGATTTAGGTATGTTTGGAATACATTTATATGGTCTTTGGAATACATGAAAACAAATTTGAGTCCATTAAATCAATTTAAGACCCTCTTGGGTTGGTAACAGGTCTGTAAAAACCCTAATTTAGGGTTAAGATTAAAAAATTGAATAAGTAACACTTCCACTAGTGAAAATGGATAAAAGTTTTTAGTTTGAAGGTTTTAAGCATGGAAAAGGAGATTATGGAGGTTTTATATAGGTATGAACACTCTCCATATGGTAAACCTTGATTGTGTTGCAAGATATAGGCAATTAAGCCTCAAAAGGCTAATTGAGAAGAAGGGGTTAGAAAATAATGAAGACAAAGGAGTTAAAACTTAAAATTTCATGGATAATTAAAACCTGATAGAGGGTATCATAAAGTGTATCTATTTTTTTATAATTCATATGTATCATTCCATACTAAAGGAATTTGTTATAAAAAAAGATACTAGAAGCTTGAAGGGTAGTTAAAGGTTTGAGAAGTCCAATATCTAGTTAAAATTGTAAGAAGGAATGAAGGGAACTAAGAACTATTTTTTTAACTTCAGAGAGTATATCCAAGATCAATATTGAGTACAAAATATCTAATTCAAGAATCTAATTAATTTGGTCAAAAAACTATAGCATAGTGAAGGCTAGTGAAAGAAATTGCAGGAAAATGAGTAAGAAGGTGAATAAGAGGAAATGAATGGTTGATGTGAGAACTTAAAAGTTTATAAATGTAGAGAAAAGTCATTAAAGAAACCAAGTCAAATATAAAATAAATGAATGATATCAAACCAAGAGAGGAAGTTGTCAGATAAGAATAAAGTGAATCAAAGAATTGGAATGTATGAGTGTAGAATGCAAGTGTCAGAGCCATGTTAGTAGAGTATGCAAGAGTTACTCTCCATCATGATCACTATATATGTATCCATCTTGATCAAGTTCAAAATATTTTTATTACCTTATGAATTCCTTTTAGAGTTTTATTTAAACTTTTCTCAATCCAAAATAATCAGTTTGAAGCCCATCAACACACACCAATTCAGTCGATTGTTGAATTATGGAGAAGGTTCAACATAACTCATCAAGCTCAATTTACACCTACTACTCTAGGTTAATTTATTAGGATTACATATACTTTATACTTCTATTTAGATGTCTCTTGGATCCAAGATCAGATAATGATTATTATCCACAAGGAAAATATGAATTCATTAATGATAACTAAAGTAGGATAGGAATCTTTAAAGACTAATGAAAGGGTCTATCTATCAACATGAATGTGGGAAAATTATCCCTCTTTTCCTTTAGTGGACCTCAACATGCTACAAAAGGTACTATGTTGTTAGGTATGAGTAAAAAACCTAGTGGATAAGAAGCATAGAGTAGTGGATTACATTCAATAGAGTTTTGAGCTCACCTTGATAGTAACATCAAACTCTAGTCATTATCATCAGAGGTTATGTTATGAAATTAAAAATTTTATCTATGTAAATATTACTATATTGTTCCAATACTAGCCACTATGACAACTTCTCATATGTCTATATGTGCGATCTCGATGTTTGATTATGTTTCTAATACCAAAAAACTATCTCTTTATATTGAAAACCTAGGTCTAGTATTAAAACTAGTTTAATTTTTTAAAATGGGTAAAAATTTTGGTTGAGCTAACCCCAACCAACCCTAGTTAAATTGTTGAGTGTTTTTGATGCAAGAGCATCTAGAAACAAAACACCATTATGTGATGTTAAAGTGTTATGTGCTAGATAAGAGTCATAGTTTGTCTATTTAGGGATGTAAGTGTGTGTGAGGGAACTTATAAGGTTAATTTGTGTCTTTGGAGTCATTTTGAGTCATTATGTGTAATATTTATAGGTTCTTGGATTTTTCCCTCCAAAAGTGATAATTTGAAAATTCAAATATTAAGACTAAGCCTAGAAAGACCATAAGCATGGTATGAGGTGGTTAGGTGAAAGAATATTGGTTCAAGGGTCCATAAATTCATGTAAAGAGTGTTTGGATAAAATAATGTGTCTAATTCATTAAGGTAGTAATAATCAAGACTCATGTTGACTAATGTAATTACCACTCATACGTTGAGTTGGCCAATGAAAAGGAGTCATAGTCGTAACTACCAAAAAAAACATAGAGGTTGGATGGAAAAATGAAGTTGGAAGTTATTTTTATCATGTAGGAGAGTAGGAGGAAGGAGAGAGAGAGATATGATAAGGAGAGAAAGGGAATAATGAAGAGAATATTGTATACCTCTCAAGAAGGTGGTTGAGTCCTTTCATGGACTGTGTTTGTAATCAAGAATGATTCAAATGAAAAAAAAGAAGTTGTTTCTTTATGTTTACTATTACATGATAAGAATATTTAATATTATTTATTATTTATTTAATTTGAAAATATATTCATGTTATATATAGACACCTATGTGTGTATTTGTAGGTTTGAATTATAAGATATAGGTTATAGTTAAAGAAAGAGAAGAGTTAATGGAGTTGTGAATATTGACAATAGAAAGAAGGTTGTATAATAATCTATAGGTAATAACAATATAATATTAAGTTTTAAGACTTAATTGATGTATTTACCAAAAGGAAATAACCTTAAGAAAAGTTTGTATGAGAGGAGAAACCATGTTGTGACTGTAACAGTCAAGTAAGCTAGTGAATTAATGTTTCTTGAAGCATAAGTGATGGTATTGAAATGAGATGATGGTATGTTAGGTTAAGAAAATTTTATGTAATGTTGATTCATATGTTTTTATTTTAAGATATGTAACAAACCTTAAATATATATTCAACCTAAAAGTAACTCTGCCTACATAGTCAAGAAACCCTGTGTACACAAACAAACCCCTTTTTTTAGAAGGCTATAAAAGGAATATAAATTTGAAGAAAAGAATGGATATTGTGTTGGTGAGTTATTGATATATATAAAATAAGGATAAGACATGATAATATCCCATAAGGAGATATAAAAACTTTTGAAGGCAAATAAACCTCAAACCCTTACATAGTCTGTACTCTATCTGCACAGTCAAGTGCTAAGAAAGAAGAATGTATGATTTGTGAAGGTGATGGATTATGGATTTGGGTGATTTTTAGTATTAATTAAATGGGATAAAAAATCAAAATAATGACCTTGTTGAAGTTTTGGACCTTTAGAATATAAAAAGACCTTTAAACCCTCACATAGTCCTTTATAAGGATATAAATTTTTTGTGTTTTGGTCATTATAAGCTTTGGTAGGATTAAATGAGGATTATAATCTATGTGGATAGGTGGATAATGTCAAAATATATCTAGAGAAAGTCTTGGTTCAATTTTAAAACATCCAAAAAGTAAATATTTTTAATTTTGAAGCCTCGCGACTTCTACAGACAACCAACTAGGGGTTGGTAAGTAAAAACCCTATATATTCTATTATAACCATAGGAAAATATTTAAAATTTGTATTCATTAATGTTTTGATGTGTATGGAAATATTAAATAGTTTTTGAGTGGGTCCCAGGTCTGTACAATATAAAACTAGTAATATGGGTGTGTTGTAGGGCTAGAAAGGCCTAATTGGGAAGGTGCAAACAAAGGAAGTTGTATCTAGACATGGAGTTATACCTTGAAACATTATGGATACTTGGAATTATATATAGGGTTCCCTAATATGGGATTATATATTTAGGAGAGTTTTCAGATTGCTCAAACAAAGGGAAAAGGTGAAAAAAGGCTGTAAGGGAATGGTGGCACTAATGAGGTTGAAGAGTGGAAATGAAGGATGAAGAGTGAATGAGGGGTTAATAAGGATAACTACAAGTATTTTTTAATTAGGATAACTCATACAAGGTGTTAGACTGAGTCCAAGAGGCCAATGTCAAGATTTAATGTGTTAATCTAAGATAAGAGTGACTAGTGTGAGGATAGTGAGTGAAGAAAGTGAAAGCGAAATGAATGAATGGAATTAATTAAAATGAGTTTAATAATTATTTATGGGTCTAATTATAGGTATAAATGACTCCAATGTGTTTGGTAATAAGGTTTATAACAAAGGGGATTATAAAGCCCAATGAATAATTGAAGGACTATATTGAAGAAGGAACCTAGTGAATAAAACAAAAATATCAAGAAGTTGATCAAACAAGTTTAGAGAAAGGATATGGTGGTTATGGGGATTTTACCATGTACTTATGAATCATTTGGTATCAGAGTGAAGTAAGCTCTTGGTTTAAGTTTGTTTTGAATTCTTTAAAGCATGTTGATTTGAGATAGGCAAGGAATGCTATGAGAAATGTATGAAGTAACACTGCAGGGTATTGTGGGAGAAGAGTATGGTGCAGACATGACCTATTTATCTCAGGTATAGACAAATTTTATATTTGTGAAGAGAAGATAAATCCCTAAAATAAAATGACAAGGAATTGAATCTAGTCAAGAGAGGACTAAAGAAGGTTGAGTGGAAATAATTAAAGAGAGTAAGAAGAAGAAGAATCAAAGAGAGAGTCAAGAGGGATAAGAAATAAATTCTTAGATAGAGGACTATAGAAAGAGAAAATATCCAAGAGAGATATAAGATGAAAGTAGGCATCTTGCTAAGAGATTGGTCTAAGTAGACCTAGAAAGTAAAAATTAAGAGAGAAGATGGGTGTAAAAGAAGAAGTAAAAGATGTGAGAAGAGAGTTGGGGTAGAGTTTAGATAAGATAGATATCATGGTGAAGCTCATGAAAGGTCAAAGAATAAAATGGATTGGTTACAATTTAAATAAAAGGGTGAAGTGGACACTAGAGCTACTTAAGAGAGAGAGAAGGCACAAGATGAGTGTCTCAAGAAAAGAGAAAAAAATAAAGAGTATATCCCATAGAGGTATGAAAGTTGAGAAGTTTCCAAGAGAGTAACAAGATAGAGAAGTTACAAAGAGAGCAACAAGATAGAGAATTTGAGAAGAGAGTTCCAATTGAGGAGGACATGTAAAGGAAAGTGCCAAGAGAAGCGCTTGAGAGAGAAGACACAAGGAAGAGGGGAATATCTATGTAAAATACATTCATGGAGACTATGCGGTATCTTGTTTATTACTATAACATTGATTTTAAGATTATGTATGTAGGAATGAAGAAAATTTTGATGAAGGCCAAACATAAGGCCTTAAAGCTTGTGAAGGATAGGTATAATACATCACTCATCAAGAAGAAAGAAAAATATAAGGGAGGAGAACCAGTTATATAAGTCAATATGGTAAAGGATGAAGGCACTAAGCATGTTAAAGATGAGGTGGAAGAAAAATTTCATGATGCTTTGACAAGCATTACAACTGAAGAAAAAGTAGAGGCACATGAGGAAGACAAGATAACTAACTATGAAGGCAAAACATGAAGACATAAATGAATAAATGACCTTGTAGTAGTCATATATGGAGGTAAATTAATGTTTGAGTATCAATTATGATTGTACATATGAATAATAAGAAGATAAAATGAAGATAGGACAAGAAAAGAGTAAGGTACAACCCTCAAAGATGCTAAAAGGGCATGGGTATGTTTGGCCTAAGTGGCTTAAGGCAATAGGTGTTGAGAAGGAAAAGGTAAACCTCAAGAAATAGGTTATGAAAGGTAAGGATTAAAGTGAAAGACAATAAAAAACATGGAGGTAAATAAAATAAGGTATATTGCAACAAGTTGATATGATGAGTTATCAAACCAAGAAGTAGGAAGAAGGAGAGACAATAGGCAAACATCAAACTAAGAGAGTGCAAAGTAGAAAATAGGTTGTAAAGAGCATGATAAAGGTAAAAAGATATAGTTTTTTAAATACATTATAAGAAGGCATGAAGAAATAATAAAATGATAAACCCAAGAATCAAGAAGTCATTGTGTAAAAAAATAAAGGCAAAGAGATGAAGGTGCAACTGTGTAAGCAATATGATGAGTGTGAAGAAGATAAGTGGACTTTGGGTTTGATTTCTAAAGCTATTTTTGATGATGCATGTGATGATAACTCAAATAGTGAAGATGTTTTATATAGAGACATAATGACATTATTAGAGAAGTTTGTGCAAAGGCAAGATGAATATAAATCCCCTCATAGAGTGCTTAACAAAATTGATATGCAATATAATGAGATTGATTTGACTCTCATGAATGAGGGAGTTCAAGGACAAGTGGTGAATCAAGGTGCCGAAGAAGGTGAAGAACAATATGCTCCAAAATTTTATGAAGATTATGGAGAGGTGGATGTTCTCATGTTAGAAGAAGAATTGAAGGTTATAGAAAAGATTTTTAGTCCATTGAAAGGGATACAAGAAGGTAAATATTATCAAGATAAGCTCATGGATGAGCTCAAACAATAATCAAGAATGGAGTAGCATAGGGAAGCATAAGGATTTATGCAATCAAAGACATAAGAAAGTACACTATCAATAATTAATGGTAGCATAATCAAGATAATAAGGTAATATATTCCATGGGTGAAGTTATAGTAGAGTTAATAGTTGATTTGCATGATGATGGAAAGATAAGAAGATGACAAAAAACATTGTACCTATAGTCATATAAACTGCAAAATTAGTAAATTGAGCATACATAATGACACCCAATCCTTAGGTCCCTTTTTCTTTCTCTCATAACCCTCTTAGGCTTATTTTCACTAATTCCCAGTCATTTAAAGCCTTCTAGACATAATATCAGCTGAGCTACGACCCTCTCTTTATGACTAATCCATCCCCCAGGTCCCGTCTTCTCAGGATCAGAGCATCAAAGTTAAACTATGGCACTAGACCCTAGGGTGTCCCTTTTTAGCACTCTTATCCAATCATAATTTGAGCCTAGATTACCATTTTTACCTAATTCATATTGTTCATTGTGTTAGCCTAGTCGGGTTCCATCTAACCCATGACCAATAGATTCATATAAAATCCCATTCAAAGATCATTTGGAAAGGGTTGTAAAATATCATTCAAGAAAGCAAGAATACAAGAAATATCACTCAAGTAATGTTCCCTATTATCTGTATACAACTAGCTTATACACTTTCAAGCTAATTTAAGTCCTTACACCAGCCCCTAGTCATCTCAAGCACACCCAATTTTTTCATTCCTTACATTTTCATTCACTATTGCACAAAACACTCTTAAAGGGAGAACTACATATGGCTTGATCCCTCCTCAAAGTATTGGTATGTAGGTAGTATGCCCACACACAGGGTGTGAATCATGTCTAGTGCATCTCACACACACTAATCCCTTTTCCCTATTTCCTAAAGTTTCTATTCAAGTGAATAAAAGACACACACATATAAAATCAACTCTATAAGGAGTTATGTTGATAGCAAGGCTCTGAAATTTGGTACATAGGCTCACATTGACTAGGCAAACAAAACCTAGAAAAGTTAGATCCTTAGGACAATAGCACTAGGGAAGGAATATATCACCAGAACCTAGGGTGTCTAGTTTAAACACTCCTATCTTATCAAGAAACAAATTTAAAAATCATATTTACGATAGTGTCCCAGGCTTATACACAAATTTCTAGACCCTCTCTTAGTCAAATCAACATAAAATAAGTTTAATTTTCTCTCTCTCACTATTATTTTTAGAAAAAGGTCAAATTGTAATTAAATTTCATAAATTAATAGATTTAATTTGGAATAGTATTTACTAATTTTTTCCTACTCAGACCCTTTTATTATTTAAGAATTAAACACTAATTTCCTTAAAAATAATAAATCATTTGGTGAACCTAACTTACTTTGAATTATGCATAAAAACCCTAGAAACTCTAGGGTAAATTCCTAGCTGATCTTTTCCATAAATTTTTGATTTTTTTATTTAATATTTAAATAAAAAAATCATCCCAAATTTTAAAATTTAGTAGTAAATTTTAAAATAATTTTATTTCAAACCCTAGTTGCATACACTAGGTCCTAGTAATTTTTCAATATTAATCCAATAATTTCTTGATTTTTTACTTGCATAGCTAAATCATAAATTTGATTTAAATTCTCAAATTCAACAGTAATTTAAAAAATAATTTTATTTCAAACCCTAGTTACATCAACTAGCTCCCAATAATTTTCCATTAATTTTTCAATCATTTTCTAAAATTTTTAGTTGCATATTAAAATAAAAAATCACTTCAAATTTCAAAAATTCATAGTAATTTCAAAAAAATTATTTTCCTCAAAACCCTAGTTAAATCTAATAGGTTTCATTAAATCAAACACTTACCCATTAATTTTTGAATTTTTACTTGCATACTTAACTCAAAAATTCAATTTTAATTTCAAAAATTCATATTATTTTACAAAAATATTATTGTAAAAACCCTAATTACATGTATTAGATCCTTTTTGCTTCTTGAGGTGTCACCTTACATGTTTGGGAGCTCCATATCATTTTTGTGCAATTTCTAATTCACTATTTTTAGGACTTTGCATTTCTTATATTTAATACTTTCCCTTTATAGCACTTTGCCTATTACAACTTATTACAAAACATTCAAACACATTTTAAATTATTTTCCTACTTTAAAAATGGGTTAATATACCAGTTTTGATCAAACTGATAATTAAGAAATTCAAGAAATTTTAAATAAACATCCTGATATGCAAGATGACATGCTTAAAATTATACAAGAGGAATAATAAAAAGTGAACAATGGTCAATCTTATCAAACCATAGAGCCACTAGTTGTAAATGACACTATGGAGGCAATTACGTCTCAGAAACCCCATATATCAATCCAACCTTCTTCTATGCCACCAGTTATAACTAGTACATCTTTGTCTCCTCCCTATAGGTATAATATAACACTATTGATATTTTCACTTTAGTTGAGCTTCCATCGGTAGAACAAACATAGGATAAAAAATTTAAAATATTCTCAAATTCATTTCCACAACATTCAAAATAGGGTATAGGGGACACATCAGGGGTTCACCATACATATCATGCACATACACCACTAGATACATATAAGGCACCTTCAATTGAATTACATTATTTGAGAAACATGATTGGTGTATACAATTCTAGAATTTTAGCTAGACCTTCTATCTCTTTCTCAGAACATGAGATCATTGAGGATGATTTGGATTATCATGCCCTCTTTATTAGAGCTCACATTTATAATCAACCTATTCATAGTGTCCTTATTGATAATGGTTCTAGTCTCAACATGTGCACCTTGACATTACTACAACATTTGGGTTATTCAGAGAAAGATATCACTCTGATAGACACAATTATTGATGGTTTCAATGGGCATATATAGAGTTTACTAAGTAAGATAATACTTCCTCTATAGGTTGGTCCTACACATATGGCCACACCATTCATTATAGTTCTCAGTGCATGAGTTCTTGATATATTACATGGTTAACCATGGATTCAAAAACTCAGAGCAGTACTTTCTATAGTCCATAGATGCATGAAATTCATTCACACTAATTAGGTTATTATAGTCTAAGGAGTTATATATGAGTTAACACTCCCCACTTCATAGCTATTATATACTTTTCAATCACTAGTTTCAATTTTTCCATCAGTTTCAATTTTGCTACCAATATTAATTTTTCCTCTAGTTATAGTTCCTACTTCAGTTCAGATCTAGACATAGTTGAAAAATCCATCACTAGTACAGAGGGTTCATACACCTATACCACCTCACAATTCTAAATAAATTTCATCTATAGTATTCACACCCAAGGTAGTCTCATTGAGATCTCATGCATCTACACATAGAGCACATGTTTAGAGAGATTCTCCTACTTCCAGATGGGTCCTTAAGAGCCCTACAATTGCATCCACTTCTTAAAGTTATAGAGGGAACCCATAGTTAGTTTCTAATTCATATATTTTAGAGCATTTATAACATATACATATTTTAGAGCCACAGTCTCAGCATGTTTCATGATCACACATGATTACACTCCTTGATACAGGATACCATGATAGGGAGTCTCACATGAGACTCATTAGTTAGTATCATTTATCCTCATCATTGATTATACATAGTTTTTTATGCTTGATTTTACATAGCTCAAATAATTCCAAACTATAAAAATAATATAACATTTCAAAAAAATCCAAAAACATTAAAATATATCAAAACCACAATTTTTTTTGAATATATGCATCATCCAAGCTTTACATTGCTACTACTATGATATGACTTATATTTTTTGTTCCATGCTATTGTATGTCGATTTATCTACATTACCATGCTTCACTTGATCTTCTTTGAGTGTGTGCAGTGAAACCCAGCTACTTGATTGCTTCACTCTACACATTGAGGGGGAATTTGATATGTACCTAGGGATATGATATATTAATGTATATAGGTTGATAGAGATGCTGACATGTGACACACATCCCCCTTAGTTAGTTATATGGGTCTAATATATTAGGATAATGGAGTAACTTATGGAATTAGTGCATTAGGTAATGGTCAACCTACATTGGGATTAAGAGGTTACCCATCCATTAGAGGTCTATATAAATGAGGTGAATATCATTGTAAAGGTATCAAATAAGCATTGAGTCTTGTATTGTAAGAGGATATTGGAGGCTTTCCCCTCAAAGAGAGATTGTGGAGTTATTCTTTCCTAAAGGAATATTATTGGTGTTGCTCTACCTTAAGGGTATTATGCATATATTGAATATTTGGACATCTTGGTCTACCAATATCTATTGTGTTGAATTTATATACATTTATTTTGCATTATTTCTAAATATTATAAGTGTGGATCATAACAAGTGGTATCAAAGATTCAATTTGGGCAGTTTGTGTGGAGCAAAACCCAAGATTTTTGGAATCATCAATATATTTTTATTGGTTACGAATTTTGGCATAATTGTTTTCCTAGATATGGAGAATATTTTAAAAAATTCACAGTAAAAAAATCAAGATTGTTTGATCAATTTTGAGGGAGTTATTGCTATTTTAGGGGTTTTACTAATTTAATTATATATTTATAAATACAGTGAATTTTTCTTCAAAATTTTTACTAGAAATGTAAACATATACAAGAAAATTAGAGTCAAAATTTCAGATTTTTTCAAATTATTTTTAGTGATTTATTATGATTTTATTATTTTTAGTATATTCACTCTACAGGTCAAAATTTGTGGAATTTTTTCACAAGTTTTTTTCTAAAGTTCCAATATTATAAGAGGAAGATACAAGTAAAAATTTAGGACTTTTTTGATATGTTTTGAATGAGTTATTGACATTATAGGGTTTCACAAACCTTAGTTTTAATTTGTGAATCATGAAGTTGTAAATTTTTTCAAGGGAGGATGACATTGATGCTAGAGAATGGTGGATCCTTTTTAAGGATCATACTAAAAAACATTTTGGGTGAAAAAAATTATCTTTTTTTGTTTGGACTTGCACTTCATTGGTTTGATCAGTTGAGCTTTGTATAAAAATTTTCTTCATGGAAAGAAATGGAATAGATCTTCTTAGATCGTGGGATATAAAAGAAAAAGAGGATGTAAAAGAGGAAGAAAATAATTTTGATAATGAAGAAGAGAATGAAGTTGCTGAAAAAAAAATTAGTGGAAGAGAATAATGACAATGAGGAAGAACATATAAATGAAGAAGAAGAAGAAACATAAGAAGGAGGAGAAGAAGATAAGGGTTCAAATAATTTGGTTCCAAAAAAATTTGAGTCAATTTTTCAATTTCATGGATGCATTCAAAAGAAGAAGGTTTTTGTGTCCATAAACCCCACTATCAAGTATAACATCATCAACATGAATGTGGCCAAACATCTACATGTTCAAGCAAACAATATCTAGGAGGTTCAATTAGATGGTAGAAATATTTCAATGTTTGAATATTTGAAGCTCATTATGGAAAAATATGTTTTGCATTCAGATTTTTATGCTTTGGATATGGATGATATGGATTTTGTTCTTGGATATCCATGGTTAGAGACTTTGGGAATAATCAATATTAATGTCCAAAAAAAGTTCATGAAGTTTTGGTATAGAAAAATGAAGGTCACTTTACAGGATATCATAATGGGAAAGGCACCAATAATAGTCAAGGAAGATCATGAGGAGGAGATTGAAACAAGTGATGAAGAGAATGAGTAAGATTCAGGTGACATAGATAAAGACACACTAAAATCATAAATGAACACTTTATCTACTCAAGAGACAAAGAAGGAACAAGTGGAAGTGGTAGAAGAAAAGGTGGAAAAAGTTGAGGTATATAGACACCCACATCATCATGAGAGGAAATAACCATGGAACTAAGGAAGTGTCACATCAGTAATCATTTTGGTTATACAAGAAATCAGATTTTTAGTTAGTATGGCTATGCATGGAAGCCAAAAAAGAATTACTATGGTTAGGTATAAAATCAGAGTAGCATAGTGAAATATGGTACATGAAATCAAAAGTGAAAAAATTATGCATGGACACCAAATCAGTATAATTATGTAATGAATAGAATCAGAGCAGCACAATGACATTTGGCAATAAGCTTGGAGAGTTATCACCTGCCAAGATCACATATGGATGGCTATATGATCGAGATTGGTGACAAGTGTGCAATTATTTGAAGCACACTCATTATTTAGTTTCTTCTTATGTTTTGAGGATGAAACATGTTAAAGAGGGAGGTAATGCTATGTACATAGGGATATGATATATTAATTTATATGGGTTGATGGAGATGCCAACATGTAGCACACATCTCCCTTAGTTATATGGGTCTAATATATTAAGATAATGGAGTAACTTGTGGAATTAGTGCATTGGGTAATGGTTAGCCTACAATAGGATTAGGAGGTTACCCATCCATTATGGGTCTAATAAAGGACATGAATATCATTGTAAAGGTATCAAGTAAGCATTGAGTCTTCTATTGTAAGAGGATATTGGAGGTTGTCCTCTCAAAGAGACATTATGGAGTTATTCCTTCCTAAAGGAGTATTGTATGGTATTGCCCTACCTTAAGGGTATTCTATTTCTACATATATTGAATATTTGGACATCTTGGTCCAATATCTATTGTGTTAAATTGATCTACATTTATTTTGTATTATTTTTGAACATTATAAGTGTGGATCATAACAATAAAATCAAGAGATCTACCATGATTGAGGTGTCTATTCATTTGGACATGGAAAGAAGAAAGGAAAATGTCCAGGGAAAAGATAAAGTAGAATCATTTAAATATGTGTTGCCTAAGGGGGATTGTAAGGATGAAAAAGCCATGGATGATAATCATTATGAGGAAAAGATTAGTGGGTCACTAGAATTTATTATCCCTATTTGATTAGAGGTTGAATCCCCTGGGGTGATTTATTCACATATGGATATGGGATTTACCATGCCACAAACTACTGTTAGGTATGGTTGGGTTAAGGATGGTTATTTCAAAAAGGATACTTTCTTTGAAGAGTTTGAAGCTTAATGAAAACTAAGCTACCTTACCAACTAGATCCAACACTTGCCATTTAAAATGAATCTCTGCCCCTAGGTTCATTGGACTTCATTATTCTTTCTTCTAAAAAATAAATAAAAATTCAAGCCAACAAGAAAAAATAGGGGCCTGCTAAACTTTATCTAGGAGAGAGTAAAAACAAAAAAGGAAGACCTCCTTTTGGGATCTTAAACCGATGAAGTGATTTAATTTTTGACCCTTGTTTTGTTGGATGGTTTTGGTTTTGGATCATTTTTATTATTTCTATAGTAGGGATCAAATTACCTAGAATAGTTTCCTGCCCAATTATTTTTTTGACCATTAAGCCATTGATGGGTTTGGTGCTCGACCTACCTTGATTTCATAATGCTGACATCTAGTTTCAAGGGTAATTGGTCATTCTTATCCTAATGATAGCATTGTTTAATTTTGAATTTTGAACTATGTTTTGCCTTTATTTATTTATTTTTTGGTTGTATGGAATTTGTATCCTCTAATTGTTGAATGATGGTCTTGGTTTTTGAGTTCTATCTTGGTGTTTGGGTATCCTTTTTTTGGAGGTGGTGCATTTTATTTGCTACATGGCTAGTGATATATTGTGGATTTTTATTGGTCCTTTTTCGAGCCAATTTTATATTGGGACCCTTCTTCATTTTGTAATTCCTTTTGGGGACCTGGGCCCCCTTGTGCCTAGGATGGGCTTCTAGTTTATGTTATTTTTTGATCATTCCTTTTATGAGATTCTTTGGTAATTTGTAAAGGAGGCCCAAACCTCCTAATGTTTCTAGGGCTAGGTTACACACCAAATTATAAAAGTGGGTTCTTTCTAGTTCTTGATCAAACCAAAATTAGTATGCTAGTCCCTGGGGGACTTGGATGTTTCTTTCTAAGACCTGGATCTCTTTCTTCATTAGCTCAGGCTAGTTTTTAGTCTAGCTAAAACTAGATGGTTCTCACACTAGTCAAATGTGGATGTTTCCTTTTCCACTGTCTTGGATTATTTTGGGTCCTTCATTTCCTAGTGAGCTCTTTCTACTTTTATCATTTTTAAGATAGGGGGAGACCCAGACCTCTAAATATGTTTAGGCTAGGTTCAAGACTAGTTTAAAGTGAGTTTAACTTAATCTAAACAATTTGAAGAATTAATGGTTCATTTTGAATATGTTTGATGACTTTGTTAAGAAGTGGTGGTTGAGGAATAAGATTACTTTGTGGATATCTAATGGGTGGGTGGGGGCATTTGAATTTTTCAATCCCTATTGAGTAGGTTGAGGATGAATTTACAATTGAATCATTTGATTTTGTATTTGAATCATTTGATTAGAATTATTATTTTATAATGTACCCATTTAATTCATATCTTAAAATAATATTTGGTTAGTGTTGAGGGCTTGAGAGGTATTATTAGTAGTGGCTTGAGATGCACTAGTTATAGCATTAATTTAAGTGTCAATATGAGTGCTTTGAGTAAGCCCATTAGAGGAAAGACCTACCATAGGAGTGGATAGACTAGGAAAGGTAACATAATAAGGAATAGAGGAAGTTGTATATTGATTTGCCCTAAATCCTATAGAAAAATTGTGTTACTGAATAAAGACATCTTATGTGGAGTCCCATCATGAGGTTATATATTACCATGGGATCCTTGCCCTTATGTTGAGGGTTTTCATTAATGAAAACATCATTTTAGTATTATATTTAAGATAAATTTCATATTAAATAATAGGCATGTGTGTGAAATAAATATAAAGATAGCAAAAATAATTCTTTACACTAACCAAGAGAGGA
This sequence comes from Torreya grandis, assembly GCA_037957365.1. Classification (NCBI taxonomy): domain Eukaryota; kingdom Viridiplantae; phylum Streptophyta; class Pinopsida; order Cupressales; family Taxaceae; genus Torreya; species Torreya grandis. Next base: position 1,477,524 of record JARHVA010002608.1, read on the forward strand.
GAATATGCAAAAAAAATTGATTCTTGTTTCATAATTAAAAGAAACACATACAAATTAAAGTAATAGCATACCATAACAAGCCATTACATGGGAAGAACCCTTAATATATAAAAAACCTCACTCCAAAACAACTCAATGTATTATTCAATCAATAAGAATACACCACACACTTGTAGATCAACCTTCTAGGAGCTTCACCAGTATATTACACCTAGGAGAAGAACTAGTTACATAGAGATTTAGTGCCTTTACATAAGTATAAAGATTACAATATTAAAAATATTAGCTACTTACATACAAGATTCGCACAAACTTCATACTTCTTTACATTACAAAGGAGAATGGTTCCTACTTATAGAATTTACAAAGTAGATTACATGATGAAGAAACTTAATGGGCAAGGTAAGAAATTTGTCACTCTTTAGTGGCACAATTATTTAGAAATAGTATCATGTTTGTAGGCTTTTTATTTAGTCACAAATGGATCCCCAACTTATGAAACATCATCCTCCACTCTTACAAGCCTCCAAAATTGCACCCCACTCTTACATGTGCCTCCAAAATGGAATAGTAACTTGTTCCCCACTATCCCATGTGATTCCACATGCTTCCAAGAGACTCTCCATTAAATTTTGACTTATCCTTCCACTCAAAATCATAAGGCCACTTCATATTCTTTCTCTTTTCATTTTGCACCTAAAGCACAACCATGTACATCACAAAATAAAACCACTTGTCCCCTTAGTGGAGTGGTAAGCCCCACTTCCACTCACATGTGCTTACATCATATAGATTATTCAATAGACCATGCCAACTCATCATAAGGCACATCACCTAGGAACCACCACTTGGGACCCACCATGGACCCACATCCTAGGACCCACTGTGGGCCCCACTGCCATGTTACCATGAATAGTACTCATGAATAGTGTTTTGTGAATAGTATCTTGACTTGTCAAGGTTTTGACTTGTAATAGAATACCTTTCAAGACATAAAAGAAATATATCAACATGATCTTAACAACTAGGGGCCAAGAGGCCCATAAACTCTAAACACTATTTGAACTTCTCTATGCTCATGGGTTTAGTCAATGAATCTACAACATTCATCAAAGTCTCTACATTTATCAGCTCCACCTTGCCATCCTTGACCATGTATCTCAAAAAATTATATTTTACATTAATATTTTTGGTATTGGCATGAAATGTTAGGTTATTTGCTAGGCAAATAATACTCTGACTATCATAATAAATTATCACTACACCCTGTTTCAACCTAATATCTAAACATAATCTATTAAGCCAAATGGATTACTTATAGGCATGAGTAGATACCATATAATATACCTATATAGTGGATAAAGTGACCATAACCTTTCACTTATTCATATAACTTATAGCACCACCAAACAATGTAAACACATAGGCATTAGTGGATCTTCTGCTATCAACATCACCTGCCTATTATGAATCCACATAACCAAGAATGTCAAGAGGATGCTTATCTCCAATCATGTTAATATGATAACATAAGGATTAATATGAGGTACACTAAAAATATTTTAATACCCTTTTGACTAAATCCCAATTAACTCTACCAGGATTAAACATATAACAGGAAAGAACTCCTACTACTTGGGCAATGTCTAGTCTAATATAGACCATAACATACATAAAATTTTTGCTTACACTTGAGTAAGGAACTTTTCTCTTGTATTCCATATCTAATGGGGATGTATAATATAGTGTTACAAACAAATTCATTCCAATTGAAAAAGGAACACACGATGGTTTTTAATCCTACATGTTGAATCTCTGTAAAATAGAATTCACATACTTACTCTAGCTAAGCCATAACTTTTTGTTTAGTCTATCTCTCTTAATATTCATCCCAATAATATGTCTTAAAACACCAAGATATTATATCTCAATTTTTTTTGATAGATGAGATTTAAGTTCTGAAATCAAAACTTTCCCATTGCCAACAAATAACATATCATCAATGTATAAGGAAATTACTAAGAAATGATCATCATCAGTTTTATAAAAAACACAATGATCAAATTTAGACCACTCAAACCCAAAACTCAATACATATGTATCAAATTTCTTGTACCACATCCTAGTACTCTACTTGAGACCATACAAAGATTTGTTTGGCTTACAAACCAAATTTATTTTACCTTTCACAACATAGTGCTCTAGTTGTGTCATATAAATCTCCTCCTCTAAATCACCATGAAGGTAGTCTTAACATCCATTTTATCAATCTCTAAATCATGAGATGATAAAATATACTACAAGAATATAATGAATGTCATTTTAGCAATAGGAGAAAAAATATCACTATAGTCAACACCCTCAACTTGAGAGTATCCTTTTACAACAAACTAAGCTTTGTACTTCTCAACACTACCATCTAAACCAGTATTTTTCTTGAACACCCATTTACATCCAATGAACTTACATAATTTAGGTAATGGTACAAGATCCCATGTGTCATTCTTATTTAAAGCTTCCATCTCTTCCTCCATAAAAACCTTCCAAGACTCTACATCATTTATACCTAAAGCTTCTTCTGTAGATCTTAGTTCATCAATGTTAGTACTCAAAGCAAATATACATCTCCAATCATCAAGAGAATACCTTTCTAGTGGTTTACTATGGCTTGTGGAACTTCAAACATGTTGAGGTGGAGGTTATTATTCATCTACATCCTCTTCCAAATATTTATAGATTGATGCTCTCTCCTCAACTTTCAACATTATAGAAGTACTTCCTATATCCATAAAAAGAGAATCCCATGAGTTAGGCAAAGAATAAAGTAAAATTTGACATCTTTCTTCCTCATCCATTTTAACACCAACTGATTCTAATTGAGCCACTATCATATTAAATTCTTCCAAGTGTTATATAATTTTTCTATCTTCTTCCATTCTCAAAGGATATAATTTCTTTTTGAAGAAAATTTTATTAACAAGAGACTTAGCTTGGTAGATCTCACCTAGTTTCTTCCACAACTTATTTTTTTGTAGTCTTTTTATAGACATTAATTAGTACTCAATCTATTAGGCACAATCTATTGAGACTTTTTGCTTTCTAGTCCATCACATCATAATTAGATGCTTCAGCTAGATCTATAGGTCTCTGGACATTCTCATCAATGGCATCCCATAGATCATGGTCAATAAACAAATCTTCCATCTTTAAATTCCACATCTAAAAATTGCTTACTAAAAAATTTTAAACCTCCATTCTCCCTAATGTGCTTGCCATATTAAATTTCTTGTAATAAATTACTCTAGATATATCTTGCACAATCTCCCACCCAACACTAAATTAGTTCAAAAAATCCAACAAACCCACAACAAGAACCAAAATTGACCAAAATTTGATACCACTTGAAAGGAATATAAAGATAAAAAAATAATTCCTCACACTAGCTAAGAGAGGAAAATATGCAAAAAAAATTGATTCTTATTACATAATTAAAAGAAACACATACAACATAAAGTAATAACATACCATAACAAGTGATTATGTGAAGAAAATGCTTATGGGAGAAAAACCCCACACTCCAAAGTAGCCTAATGTATTATTCAATAAACAAGAATACACCATACACTTGTAGAGCAACCTTCCAAGAGCTTCACTAGTATACTACACCTAAGAGAAGAACTATTACATAGAGCTTCAGTGCCTTTGCACAATTCTCTAGCTTCAAATATTACAAAACTTAGCTACTTACATACAAGCTTCACACAAGATTCATGCTTCTTAACATTACAAAGTATAATGGTTTCTACTTATAAAATTTACAAAGTAGATTACATGATGAAGAAACTTAATGGGCAAGGCAAGAATTTTGCCACTCTTGAGTGGCACCACTATTTAACAATAGTATCATGTTTTTAGGCTTGTTATTTATTCAAAAATGGCTCCCCACTTATGACACATCCATCTTGCACTCTTAAAAGCCTCCAAAACTACACCCCACTCTTACATGTGCCTCCAAAATGGAATAGTAACTTGTTCCCCACTATCCCATGTGACTCCACATGCTTCCAAGAGGCTCTCCATCAACTTTTGATTTCTCTTTCCACTCAAAATCATGAGGCCACTTAGAAATTATCCCCATATTAATTCTCATGTCATTTTTAACCTAAAGCAAAATCATGTGCATCATAAAAGACAACCACTTATTTCCTTAGTGGAGTGGTAAACCCCACTTCCACTCACATGCACTTACACCATGTAGATTCTTCCATGGGACATGCCAACTCGTCATAAGACACATCACCTAGGATCCACCATTTGGGACCCACCATGATCTCACCACCTAAGACCTACCATAGGCCCCACTACCATTTCACTATGAATATTGCCCCCTGAATAGTACTTATGAATAGTAATTTGTGAATAGTGTTCTGACTTGTCAAGGTTAAGACACCTCAATTCCCAACAATGTGGAAATTAGTTAAGTGGATCAATATTCTTAGAAGGAAGTAACCCATTTTTTGGTTCTAGTGGCCATATGAGCATTACTTACATTTGGATTTCATATAGAAGTGTAAGGAAGGAAAGAGTTAGGACATTTAGGGGAGTTAGTTAGATCCATCATGCTATATTTTATTATTTGTTCATAATTTTTAAAGATATTTTAAATTATGGAGGGTTAATATTGTATCGACCAATAAAGGGAAGAAGAAAATGTACTATATCAACCACAATTGATGTAATTATACATACAAAAGTGTATAAAATGAAGTAGATTGAGTCAGGTCAATATAGTTATATAGATATAGGTGAGGAAAAATAGACTGTATCAAGCCAGCTAGATATAGTCAAATTTTTAATTTAAAAAAAAAATAGTAAATGAAATGTATCGAGTCTAGTTGATGTACCTACAAAGGAAAAGGGATGAAAGAATAGAATGTATTGAGTTAGGTTGATGAATTCTAATCTATAAATAAGTTTTTTATAAATAGAAAATGAATTATATCGAGTCTGGTTGATATAATTACACATGAATAAAGGTAAACTAAGAATATGGTATCAAGCTTTAGCATTGAAGTCTGATAAGTAGAGGTAAATCAAACTTGAAAGATTATATCAAACCTGTTGATGTATTTTATTCACACAAAGACATCTATATCAATGCTAGATGATGTAGTTGGAGTACACCACATAGAATTATATCAACATTAATTGATATATTATACAATACAAAATATATTAACAAGCAAAAAATTAGAATTTTAATTATTTTTCTATCTATTGTACAAAATGAATACAAGTAGATGTGCTAAAAAGATGTGACTGATTTTTAGGCTATCAAAGATATTAGATTGTCTTTTGGATAGTGTTCACATGATATTTAGAGCATTACTTATGGAGGACGTATCATTCCCATATCTCATTAAAACTGGTTTCAATGGTAAGATGAGAGTTACTTCTTGGCACTAATCACTAACTAGTGCACTATAGATTTAGATAGATCATTGGCTTCTTAAGGTTCAATACAAAGAGGAATCTTATGCATTTCCTAAATATTGTGAGGTACATAGAAACTAAAGTCTATGTTTAGATATGTATTATGGATATGAGTATTGGGGTAAGCCCTTCATGACATCATCTCTATAAACAATTGACAATAATTGTAAATAGAACACTACATAGCCCTTCACGATAGTAGATAAGTAGTTTGAAACTTACCATAACAAAGTTTCTAGGGAAAACCAATTAAAGATAAAATAAAGGAGAAAATCAATTTCAAAAATAAATTTACATATTTTATTTAATGTAAATAAATAAGAATTCAAATTGAAAGTACATGCCTGATTAATTATGAAAAAGGAAATTCAATTTGCCTTATTTATGTAGAAAATGAAAACATATAGAACTAGATCAGTGTAAGTTGATATAGTTATTCAGATAGTATATAACTATATCAATGTAGGTTGATGTAATATATATAAATATAGTTAAAATATGTAGATTAAACTAGAATAGACTGAGCCAATGTAATTTACTGACATGAAATATGGAAGCAAAATAATATCAACCTAGATCGATGTAGTTTGAAAATGAAAGAAAATATTTTTTGACAAGATGTATAATTTTGACGTACATATATGAATTAATTTGATCAATGAAATTAACTATAAAAATAAATAAAACTATATTAGTTTGGGTCAATATAGTTGGAAAAAAATACCTAGAAGATAAAGCTAGATTAGACTAGGTCGATGTAGTTGGATGACTAAGATGATGTAGATGTGAGTATGAAAATTGGATCATGCTACATCAAGAAAAACTAATGGAAAAACATAGAATCAACATTGTATGAGTTTGAGTCACAAGAGTGGGTGGATGAATTGAGTTGTAGACCTCTAAGTCTAGTTGATGCATATCATATTTCTCAAACATTAAAACATATATATATATATATATATATATATATATGACATCATCACATGACTTTGGCCATGTATTTTATCTATTGAAAATAGGTACATGATTAATCATTATGTGCTAAATTTTCATTGTCTATCGACATAATTATTAGAAAATTATGTTATTTTATGATTTAGAACATGTTTTTGTAGTTATTTTAGATGAGGATAATTAAGATGGAATAAATTAATAATTATATCAGTGAGTAGAGGAAAATAATAAATCAAGGCAAATAATAAATTGACTTCTTTAGTCATATATGGGGTCAACATTGACTATCCCACTTGATCTATGGTAATTACTAAAATTTAGATTTAATGATATCCTATCAAAACTTTAGATGTGTGGCTATTTGAAGACTATGAAATACTAGCAAGATTCTAAACTATTCAAATATGGTTCTTTAAAAAAAAATCAATTACTCAAATATCAGGGTAGTCCATTAAAAATAATCTATGGAAGGTTCATGAATTTGATAATGAATTAATTATTACTACTATCAAGAGCAGAGCATATCCTAGTGGTTTGTTAGATTAAAATTCCAAGATATGTTGAGTTCTCAAATTGTGTTTAATTTTATCAATATATATTGATTTTATAGATAGTACATATAAATTTGAATTTAATTAATTATAACACATTTATTATAGTCCAGTGGTTAAAAATAAGGTTCCACCTTCAAGGTTTTCACTATTAGTATAGAATTCTATATTATTCAAACTAAAAGAATATTAGTAAAATATTAAGAGAAGGTTGGTACTATTTTAACATTAATTTTTACCCTTGGAGAGGGGTTTTTAGGCTTTCTCCAACTAAGCTACAAAATGGGAACAACCCTAGGCTATGGGTATCCTATTGTGGGGTTGAACCTCTGGGTTATGGGTTAGCTCCCTAGGTGTATTAGTTAAGCTCTTAGTAAGATGATTATATGACCTGGGAAAGGGTTTAGAAGGGGGAAAGGAAGAATTTAAAACATAAAAAAAGGTGATACACCATAGAATGATACTCCAACTACACTAAAACACACACAATTGAAACCAAAAGACCTACCACTCACACAACCCTAAAACTAGCTAAGTTTGCATAAGTAATTCTTTTAAAAAAGATTGTAGAAATGGGCTAGAATATGAAGTAATGGACTCATTCACATCATACATTATACCTATGACTAATAAACATGACTCAAGACCTACAACATCAAAGCTATCATACACAAAGGTGAAGGGAGAGGACAAAAATCAAGGGGAGAACTCCCACCAAATGATCCTCATCAAACAAACCATAATACACAAAAATATGCAAGCATAGTAGAAGGTAATCAATCTTATTCACTTAAATAGGCTATCTCATTACAAAATTTAGTAGAATTTCCCCTTGCCAAAGTATGAAGCATGCCTCTCAACAAGAGAATGAGAGGTCTTAAATAGAAAAAGAGAGAAAGGGAGGGGTAGAAGGGTTCTAAAAAGACTTGAATCCAATTTCAAGTGTTCAGACTACCAATCCCAATGTAGGAGGAGAGATGGGGCTCATATTTCCATGCTTTAGCTCCTCCATTTGGCTTTCACTTGCACCTTTTTCTTTAAAAGGCTTGAAAAATCTTAAGTTTGCACATTAGAGAACTTTATGTTCTAATTTCAACTTGACTTAATGATGTCATTATCTCATAACTTGGAAAAAAATTATTCAATCCTATAGAATATCTATCTAACTCATCTCAACTCTCCCCACTTGAATAACACATCATACTTGAGCATTAAAATATTTTAGAAGTCACCCTTGACCATTAACATGTTTAAGAAGTCACCTTTGACTGCTAGTGGTTAGTGAAAATATCATTTTTTCCTTGGGAGACTGGTATCACCTAAAATTTCTCACATGGAATTTTGGGATACCTGTATTGAATTTTTATCTTTTTCCTTTTGAAAGTCAGTTGTTCTTGTTGAAACTCAGTCCCCTGAATAAGACTTAGTCTTTAGTTTTTTTAATTATGGTTGATTTAATTCCCAATTGCTTCAAAAATTACTCCAAAAGGTGATAAAATGTCTACTCAAGGCCATCATTGAAAACCCATTTACTCATCTTTCCAAGAAGATCAAAAGCTAAGTGTTTGAGCTCACTTATAGACTAACTCAAGTTATTCGAGTTACTTTAGTTATCAAGTGAAAAGTAAGTGGCCATCATAAACCTAAGTTGTACCATCCATTTTAAGTTAGAATTATCAAATAACTTTACTTCTCATTAGAAGCTAAGTAAATTAGGTCCACAAACCTGTAGAACACTAACTAAACAAAATTAGGTTTTCAAAGTAGCTTCACTTACTTAAATCTACAAGTAAAATCAATAAGGGTTTTCAAGTCTAAAGTACTATCAAGTCTAGACTAAATCAGAGTTATGAGGTTACTTCAATTCAAAATCCAAAATAATCAAAGTAGTCCAAGAAGCATGACAAAAAACTAAGGGTTTGCCTGGCTCCCTCACACATGTTTCTTGCTTTTCATTAATGTGTTGGTTAATATAAATATTAAGAAAATCCACCTCATTTCTTACCTAGCCTTTGAGTTATTTGACCAAGCTACCACCCTTGTGAACCCTGAGTGACATTATTCGAGCTTTTAGAGTGATTTTTGACCATATCCTTCTTGACCCATCTGCATTCAAGTTATTTAGATCATTTCTCCTTTATTTTAATGTCTCTATTTTGGGTTTTCTTCTCATCTTTCTTTTGGTAAATTTCCATTCACCGCCATGAATGTTTTTCTATCTTTTCCTATTTTGCTTGTAATTATTTGTTATTTTACATGCATATTATTGTTTTAAAACACTGTTATAATCCTCAAACATTTTTCATATGAAAATCTAAGAAAAATAACAAGAAATGAGAAGCACCCTATAGAAATCCTAGCAATTAACCAAACTTTTCTTACCCAAGATTTCCTTTACTTATTGCTTACTCAAAGTCTCAAACCCAAGTAACTACCCTCAATAAATCTAAAGCTCTCAAGCACCTTGCCCACTTGAACTTTCCATTACTGCTTGCTTTCCCCAAAATTACAATTATTCCTTACTTATACTTCTACAAGTTTTCTAACATGAGTTACTTGTCTTGATAAACTTAAGTCATAAGACTCAAAAAAATTAATGAACTACCCAAGATATATTGAGACTCATCATAACTTGCTACTTGGAGTCTCAAACTTGAGGAACTTGCTAATATAAATCTAAAGTTATAAGCTGAGAGAAACCTAAAGTTGTTGATGCCTATTACTTATTACTTGTTTGAGTTCTTGAATACTTAAGACTTGAGGATTATCTAGACCAACCCAAAGTTTTGATGCCCTATTACTTACTATGAGCTACATGGAGTTTTCAAGGCTCTCTATTGTCTAAAATTTAAAACTTGCTTAAAAGTGTTAATTGAGGCAACAACTTGATTCATTTCCTAAATCTTTTCTAAACTAGCAAGAGTAGTTATTAAGTGATCTAGAGCACTTGCCAAGTGTTTCCATAGTTAACCAAAATAAATGTCAAGATCAAAAGGATCAAAGGAAGAAATAGTTGGAGTATAAGAAAAAAAAACCCTTATTGAAGAAGTCCCTGAGTTAGCATTTGAAGAAATCCAAGGGCCAAGTAGGAAGGGTAGGGAAAAAATAAATAATGTTTTGAAATATCAGGAACCAAAGATGAAGTATAAGTATAAAGGATACCCCATTGAGTCTAGTGTTGTATCTAAGGTGTTAGAAACTAGTGACATAAATATGGGGTATGTGTTCATAACTAAGTTATTAGAGAGTTCTAAAGATATCATCAAGACTCCACTCATGCAAGCAATAACCAAAAGTGAAATCCTTCAAGCTACAGATTTCCTAAGTTTTACATAATTACCTAAGTTTGTCCTAGAATGTGCCTAGTACTATGAATCTCTCACTAGAATAGTGAAAGACACTTCAGGAAATGTAATAATCAAGCTTGATGTTCAATATTTTGAATACTATTTAAATATCCTAGCAAAGTCTAAAGTAATAGATTTATCAATGGAAAAAGCCAAGAGTCTCTAGGAAAGTTAGACTCTAGAATGTATTAAAGTAATGAACACTAACTATCTGAAGAAAGCTAAGTAACCTTCAAGGTTACCAAAATAGATAGTAAGGTCTGACTTCATCCAGGAAGTTGATGATATTACCCAATTATTGTATAGAATAAATGGAGAGAAGAATGCTAAGTGTTTTGAAACTTGGATGTATACATACATTAGGGACATTGATTTCAATAGGAGCTCTACAACCATTGAATGGTTGAGATTGATGAGTGATAACATTGATCACTGTCTGAGTCAAGTGTTGATAAATTTTGACTTCAAGATGACTTCATATTTGGTATACATAGTAACATTAAGTAGAGCTTTCTCTAGATTAACTAGAAAAGTAACATTGGCATCAGATCCTATATATGAATATTACCCCCAATTGGTTTTCTCTAAATACTTCAAACATTATAAGAGGGTAAATGATGGTTTCTTTTATGAAATCATTTGTAAGTTGAATACTACTTTGAAACACAAGAGAGTGTTAGATATAGCATGAGAAGTAGTTTCAAGTTTTGGATGCCTCTTCATTAAATTTCTCAATTTTACATACATCATAATTGGTGGTTTCTTAGGCACACTAGTCAAATTTCCAAGATATCGTATTGACAATTGGATTCTCATAGAGTTATGTAGGCAACTAGTTAAAGGTTCACCATCCCTCTGTTAGTTTTCCTATAATTATTGGTCATTATCATTGTCCAAGCATTTAAAAAGAAAATAACATGTAAAAGGAGATGTAACACAACTATAATCAGACCCATTTTGAATCTGGAGCAAATTTTGATTATAAAGCTGTAGTTCAAAATATAATTTCTCTTGAGTATATGCATATTCCTACACTAGAAGACTTTTAGGTTGATTATAGGGATGAGTTTGATGTAAGAAGAGACAATAGTAGATTGACTATTAAACAAATCCATGCTTTTGATTTAGTAAAAAATCTAGAGGACATGGAGGATGATGGAATTTTAACTAGTGATACCTATCATACAGTAGGAGGGGACAATGCTCCACTTTCAAAGATTGTTTTCAATAAAAATCAAGTTAAAAATATTACCGATAGAAATTCTATAGTCCTTTCCATGACTTACACATGGCTCCTCAATAAGGGATATTCTCTTGAAGGAATTAATGTCTGAAATACTAGAATAAGTCAAAAGAGGAAGGTAATTCAAGGAGAAAGCAATTGTAATTGAAGCAAGAGAGTTTAAGCAATCTAAAACTTTGTGTTTAGATTTTTGAGTTTTTATTTTATATGAAATTTTTTTAAAGTGAAGAATAAGGATGTTGATTTTTGTGTAACTTTACGTCTCATGAGATCATTTGGTTGATTTATGAAGATTAAAATGGTAAACTTTGTGTTATCTTTAAATCTAAATGTGAATTCCAATCTTTCTTAATCATTTTCTAAAAGGATTATCATCTTTTGAATGTTTATTTACCTATACAAATTGAATAATATATGTAAAAATACTTATCATGAATTTCAACTTCTTTCTTCTCAAATATTCTAGTCTTTCATTCTATATTTCCCAAAATTTATTTACACATTCTTTAAAATAGTTGCTTACTTGCTATAAAATCACCTTGTTATGGTTCATGAACTCTGTGATTAAAGTAATACCCAAAAAATAAGAGAAATTCTACATAATTTGTATAATCTATAAATAACTAAGAGCTATGAATAATTAGAAGTAAATAGACATAAGCATACAGAAGCTTCACTAGTAAATGAAGGGGATTAAATCCCATGACTACCTAGGTACTTTTGATAGCCTAAAAAATATCTAACCAACAAAGACCATAAAGTGAATTGAGTCTAATTTCATTTTTAAATAGATCCCTTTTCTTTCTTTGGATACCATTAGACATGTAAACATTTACTTTATCTTGCACTCCACAATTAGAGATCCCTTGTGAACTTAGGCCACCATGAGAGTATTCATCTTGAATCTTGCTTATGATCTAGAAGCTTGTTGGAATCTCCAAAGTCTTGAATATGTATTTTTAGGAGGTATTTTGATCTCTTTGGGTCATTCCATGGCCACTAAAACACTTGTAACTTTTCTCAAGGCTCCATTAATGGAGGCCAAACTTGAAAAAAAAACTTCAAAGGCCCAAAACTCAATTTAAATGACATTATGGATTTAATGAGCTCATATAAGACCATTTTATGACATTTTATGTGTAGGATAACCTATAAAAATCATTTAAACATATTATCCTTTGGAACACCCTTGAGAATCTTGAAAAAATAGCCAAAAAAGACTCAAAATAGCCCATATGTACCAAATTATCTCTCCAAATAGACCCAAAATATGATTATAGGATATATTTCATGATTTTATATGTATTCAAGGTGAAATTAGGGCATAAAAATTCATTTGTAGAAGCTTGGAGCTAATTGATCCACTAGAGAGGGTTTATAAGGTTTTTTTAGCAGTTTTCATTATTAACAATTTTTTATAAACCTCAAGACCTTAACCAAACTCAATAAATAAATAAATTAAATTAAATATGGTTACTCAACACATACTATAATCGTTTGTTCTAACTCCCTATGTAGTGAAAGATATGAGCATCTGAAGAGGGGCTAAAACTGGGTGTCAAGACTTGAAAAGCTCAAATTTATCCTTGGTGGACCAATACAGATTTTCCAATGTCTTCTTATGATTTAAAACACCCTTATAAGACCTAAAATAAATCCATAAGACATATTACTCTTTAAAAAAACTTTGAAACAAGTAAAAGATTTAGACCTATGCACATAAGTCTATGTTTTGTATGCTTTAACTAGCGCTCAAGGGCATCCTTGTATGAAAACAAGAGTGTGTAAACTATAATAAGGTGTATTAAAACATATAATCACTTTTAAATAACTTACAACACTCCCTAAATATTAACTATTTTTATACCTATACCTTTTAAAAACCTTTTGAGCTCCAATGGTGGTTGTCAATGAACAAGCACATGGATGTGAAAAAAATGGATATGTACCTTATTTATATGGACCAAATAAGATTATTTATTCTTATAACCATTCATTATCATCATTTTTACCAATTTTCATAGTTGGATCTCACCTATAGATACTTGTACATGATTTTTTCTCAAAATTTGCTAGTGGACCACCTGCATGCATGACTGATTATGATTATACGAGGTCTGATACAAAAATAAAGTGGTAAACATATTATATTTTCCTCAAAAATATTATGTATATTTATATCAAATCATGATGATCATATGTACTAAATTTGATAACTTGAAACCACCTGTAGGTGCTCTAAAAACACCAATTTCTTCATCTTACAATAGTTTTAGACCTCCCCTACATGCCTTGGGGATTGAAAAATCCTATAAATACTAAATAATATTTAAGTATGGTATACCATTACATAAATATTAATCTCAACCTTTGATACCCTTAGGATCTCCCAAAAATAACTTGAGAAGGTCTACCACCTTCTAGGCATAGTAGGTCTACGTGTGTCTTTATGCTAAATTGGGATAAACTGATCCTTTCTTGGTGTTGTCAATTGGATTTTCACACTTTGAGGAGAAATAAACCTCTTATTTTATAAAAATATATATTTTTTATTCATTATCAAACACTTTCCAATTAGTGACATTATCAGGTATAGAGGGTCTTACAATTACTTTGATATGAGGCTGGTTCTTGTCATTTCTTATCTCTTTTGGAATATAAAATTGAGTTCCAATGGATGCCAGCCTATCAACATATTTTTTTAACATTATCTTGGTATAGATTTAATTTTTAAATCTTTTAAATCTTCTACAATATCCCACACTCTTTTCTTATAGGACTTAAGTAAAGAGCTCTTGGTCATATTTTGACCTCTCATTTGATTTATAACCAACTCACTATCACCATACAATTATAATTCAATCACACCTCTCTTACTATCCCACTCAAGTCCATGAATGATGGCATCATATTCTACTACATTACAATTACAACTTAAGTGAAATCTAAAAGTAGAGTGATACATTTCCTTGGATGGAGAAACTAACATTGCTCCACCACCTGATCTAACCTTGCTTCTTGATCCATCAAAATAGAGTTGCCATAGACCATCCATAGTCTCATTTGGATTCATTAAATTTGGTATGAGAAATACTTCTTCATTAAGGAAACACACTCCAAGAATAGCTTCCTTTGTGAATTTTTAAGGATCATGTTCATAGTGTTCATCTCCCCATTCATCTAGATACAAATAAAAAAATCCTTCAAGACAAGAAGTTGGAGATTGATCCATGTCAAGTTCTTCCTCATCAAGAATATCATAGTTGACATTTGAAACCTTAGGCATAATAGGATATAAATTATTGTGATTAATAGGTTATAATTAAATCTTTACCTTGGTACCTTACTTTGTTCTAAAAACTATATATGACCAATTTATTGCCAAGTATCCACCTATCTTGGCTGTAAACTCTCTTGAAAAAAAAAGAGCAAAGTATGGGGGTAAATATACAATAACCACATCATGAGGGATGGAGAAAGTAGGACAATAATTTAAAATCAAATTCATATCCTTTACTACTCCCAACATCTTTGCTGGTTACCCATCCAATTGTAGAACTCCTTTAGCCATTAGTTCATACTTAAGGCCTAGTTTATCCTCTATTAACTTGGACATAACTAAAGTACTAGCCCCAATCTATGATATAATTATGAACTAAACAATCACCAATGATCAAGGATAGATAAAAATGAGGAGTCTTATTAGTTTTCATATATTGAGGTTCTTGATTACCTTACATTATCATGGCTTGACTAGGCATTTCATTGGCATATGCAACTTGGCCTTGATTTTGGTCATAAGAAGGATAACATGGTTTTTCTTGAAAAAATTTGTTTTGAGTGGGAACAAGAGCTCTATGAGATGATGTGGTATTAGGATTGAAACTTTGGTATGGTCTATCTTGAGTTATATGACCTTGTCCTTTAGCATTACCTTGAAAAGGAGGCCTACTTGCTTGTCCAAATTGATTATAAGGATGATAAGGCCTATCATTTTGAGATGGCTGTCTTTTGAGATCAACCAATTAATTAGTAACACTTTGAAGCAAAATCTTTACTTCATGAATCTCATTGGTAGGGGCAAGGGCAGATTTATCTTAGCTATTAGGCAAAGAAGCCAAGGTAGGTAATGTAATTTGACTGGGAGGTTACAAATTAGGAAACAATAGCATTGGTGGTATAGAAGCAATATTCTCTACTTTAAAAATAAAATTATCAACATTTATATATCTCTCATAAGCACCAGGTAGTGTATTCCCACCCATGGATTGGATCATCATGGCTACATCACTATTCAACGCTTTTAGGTAATATAAGAAGGCATAATTTGGAGTGGGTCTCACAAGGGCTGGGATCTTATCCCATGTCTTTTGAAATCTATAGTTAAAATCTTGCATGAAATCTTAGGGATCCATCTTGATAGTATTTAATTGCTTAACTTGTGACAAATGATCACTCTTCTCTTCAAACCTCTTAAACAATATATTTCCTAGTTCATCCCATGAAGCATTAGAATTATGAGGTAGAGTTCCATACCAATCTAAAGCTTTCCCTTTGAAAGACAATGCCAATAGACTGATGGCTACATTCTCTTGAGTGATATTATGGATATTACATAATTTTCCATGTTTCTAATGTGTTTAATGGGAGTAATAGGACTTTATCTACTAAAATATGGAACACTTTTAAGGGATTCTCCATGAATTTGGTCATATTGGGCAAGATTTAAAGGAAATGATCTGATGAAGGCTACAAAAGGAAGGTTTCTAGCCATATTTGAAATAAAATTGTGAGTATTAGGGGTTGAACCAAGTAAAAATTTGGAATTTTTAAAAATCAACTCCCTTGAATAAGGATGAGTATTCATAAATCTAAACCTTTTGATAGAATAATAAGGCCATTGTACAAACTCAAATGGTATACCTTTAAAAGTAGACCTATTGGTCACCTTTAACATGTAAAATAAGGACTAATCAAAAACCAAGGAGTTGAAAACTTAGTGGAGTCACTAGGTACTGAATGTAGATGTTCTTGTAACTACAAATATGCCAAGACTAGCACCAATCTTGGATAATATTCTAGGACTTAGAGTCCCACTAGGTGTGCCAAAAACTATTGTCACTTGGATTTTCACCATTTAAGGAGATGTCTCAGCTCTCCTCATCCAAGTGGCACAATGGAAACATCTCACTTGTGGGTAATCATTTGGTGAGATGAATCTCTAGAAGGGCTAGTTCCCTTGATGCACTCTTTGAAGCACTCTCTCACTAATCAAATTTGCATGAAAAAGGTTGATAATACAAACTTAGAAAGATAAAAGGTGATGCAAAAATATTTAATTTCCTCTTATTGACTGAAATTATACTACTTAGAGCAAATCAAAGCTTCTTTCACACATAACTCACAACTTAAGATAAATTGTTACATCAATGTTTCATATGCTAGGTTCAAGATGTATATTTGATGTTTAAGAGGGATAATAAATGATCCTTTGGAGAATATAGTCATATAACACTTCTAAAACTCTCATAAACTAATAAGGAACACTAGAAAAGACCTAAAATAATCATTCTTCTGCATACTTGGTGGACAATCAAAGACAACATGTTAGAAAAGGGTTATCTTTTACTAGGCAAGATCAATAAGATTTGTAACCAGACTCAATTATACAACATTTAAGTAGCAAAATTCACTTGTTTATTTCATAAAGAGACATTTAAATACAAAATTTTATAGGGTTTCAACATTAACCAATAGAGGCTACCCAAAAGAGCCCAAAAAGTCACTACTTATAGATTTTGGGAGAGGGGCGAGACAAGGGAAGTTAAAAGGTCACTTGGACACTTCTCAAGCTAAGAAAATTAGTTACATATTCATGGGAATATAATGTGAAACTGATCATTCAAGGTTAGAAGAGATAAGTGGCATTCCAAGTCATGAAACTCATGAAATGTGGCATATGAGTTTTCATTTTGTACAAGGAAACTACCTTGATCATTTACCTTTGTTGGAATATCCCAAAACTGATTATGGATAGATCTAATGATTTTATTGAGAGGTAAGGGTTTTATACATGATTATTTGTGCATTTTTTGTAGTCTTAATCATCTATAATCTTATGGAAGTGAGTTATCACCATCTATAGTCCCAAAAAACTCCTCTTTCACACACCTTGTACACTTGGATTCAAAAAATGGATTCATTTTCTCATGAAAATTTATAAAATGGGGTGAATTACATGTGTAAAGACCATACATGGCCTTATATTTCTTAGGTGTACCTTAAATATGCTTTCACTTGAAGTTTTCACACTTCTCACCATCATGTTCACTATGCTAGTTCTGACTGGTTGAGATGAGAGATATATTAGGCACACTTAGGAGTTTTTATGAATCATGAAATGGACATGGGTAGTTATCTTAAGTCTATTTATTCCTCCCAAAGTCAATTTTATCTCTTTAAACTTTCTATAACTTCCACAATGCATAAAATGGTTAAGAAAATTAGTTTTATACCTTATGCATATGGATTTCATATAACTCATCCTAATTTTAGGGAGCATGACTGAGTCTTCTACATGATCCAGTCATTATTGTAGGCAAACTAAGCCATTTGGGTATCTCACCATCTTCATTTCCTTCATCGGGTCTTTATCTAGGGTTTAGTAGGGTTTTAGGTCCATTTTATCCTTAATCTTTGTTTATAAATCCCTAACATTTTAATTTCCAAAAAAATCAACAAAAATGATATTAAGGATGCTTTCTAACCTCTCCAAACTCCTTAGATCCCCATGCAAGGTTCAAAGGGAGATATGAGCACTCAAATTTACCTTATCGAGCTTGTTTCTCCATTCCCTATAAGCTTGGACTATCTCTGAGCCAAAAAATGGATTTATCATGGTTTTTTATACCTTACAAAAGATTTTAAACCTCTTTAGTGACCCCAAAAACATGCTTCGATATGCTATAATGACCACCTAATTTCAGAATTAATATTGACCCCCCATTTAAATATTGGGCTTAAACCTTGCCTAATAGGCATGACTATAACTTTGGAGTTATAGAACATTTTAATGAGATTATCTATTATTTTATTGGTTTTTCATGTTTTTTTTATATGTAACCCAACTTATCACACCCTCTATCAAGGTTCCTTTAGCTCCTGGTTCATCTTATCAACCTCCTTCCTCAAGAATGTAGGGTTTGTGCATGAAGGGAGTGTCATCTATCTAAGAGAAAACATAGGGCACTTAACATATTTTAATCGACCAAAAAAATATTTAAGGGGATTCTCCAAGTTTTAAAGACACTCTATACAAAATTTCAGCCCTTAGTCAGGTCTCTGTACCCCTAAAATGCATTGAATCCCAAGATAGACTTGTGGAGTAGTTAATTAACTATAGGATTCTTTCATGTGGACTATGTATTGCTTGTTTAGGATATTTTATTTTATTTTAATAAAATATGTATGCTTTAAAAAACCTAATTTCATCCTAATAACATTTTCCAATCCATTAGAGTTCTCGCTTAAGGTTATAAATGAACCTGACCCTCCATTTGGCTTCTAGGCCTAAACCTTATTAATAACCCTGTATGTAACTTTGAGGGTCTAAACCTCCAAGATGGGATTTATAATTATATGTAAGGTTATTAATATTTTTATATATTTTCCATATATTCTCACACCCTCTATTAAGGCTAAATCAAATTTTGGTCCACCCTTTCATTTTGACCTTCCAAAACTGTAGGATTTGACGTATAAAGGGAGTGCCCTCTATCTAAGACAAAACAAAGGGAAATTCCCCTATTTTCCTAGACAAAAAAAGTGATATAATATATTAATTTTTTTTTGAGGACTTTATACACCAAAATTCATCCCTTTGTCATACCATTTGACCTTCTAACTCTCCATAAAACCAAAACAAACCCTTATTAAGGTAAACTATGTAGGGTGTAAGATGTAGACTATGAATTACTTGATTGGGGATTTTTTTCATCTATTACATGATATTTTTTTATCATTAAGGATAAATTTCCATTTACCAAGTGATTATTATGATTTTAAACACTTTTTAAACTCCTTAAGTCATACCTTTGGGTTGACTAGTTAAGGTGTTGACTGTATTTCATGTATTCCTTCTTCAATAGTAGACCTTGTAGGTGATTATGATTGTTTGAAACTTATATTAGTTTTTAAATATCCTCTAAAATTTTTTATGACTACACCAAGTCATATATATACCTTATTTAACATGTTAAAACCTTTCAACTACTTTGATCAGGCTCACTGTCACCACTCAGTCAGTTGTAGGTGAGTATTTTGTGTGATGGGACACCTATAGGTGTAGATTAGGACCCTAAATAGTCTATATCAAAATTTTTTAATGATTATTTAGATAATTAATTATATTTTCACTATTTTTAACCATTTAACCTTGATTTCATGGTCTAGTACCAACTTGGAGAACAAGGTCTTTCAGAGGTTCAATTCATATAGATGTTAATGTAGGGTTTTAGTGCTCAAATGGAAAACTTTGAAACTTTCAACAATCATCTTCCCTTATTCAAAAATACCACTCCTTTCATACATCTATTATCCAATATATAGGTTACAATGTTTAACCATTATTATGCCTCAAAATTCTTGTTGACCTTGTTACAAGATATCCACAAAAAGGGCTGGACCTCTATTTTCACTTTTTAGGGATTATATCCCTAAACTCAGTCATCATCTCTTCAAAGAAGATATATCATTCCATTTGTCCATTAGACACTTTATATAGGTCTATAATGGTCAACTCACATTCTATAATCCAAAAGAAGGTTTTACCATGTTTTTAATTCCCCATACAATGACCTTTAAAGCTCTGTAATGTCACCTGTAGGTGAGTATTTTCACATATAGGTAGTAAGAAAAACTTGGTTAGTATACAAGGAAACTATGATTATGATCAGATATATGCTTTCACAAAGTATTCCAATGCACTCTTAACAATCTTAAAATATTGAAACTCTTATCAAATTTTCCATCTTAGCATGATGTCATCAAGGAGATTACTGTAGGTGTGTATGAACTGTATGTAGGTAGTGAACATGAAATAGAGCAATATGTGTGAATGGATGGGATCATGAATAAATTAAAATAATTTTCAATCCCTCAAATTCATGCTTGTCACTATGAGGATCTTGAGACAAATCTCAAAACATATGTTCCAATGTGATATCCTCTTGCAAATACTTGGAACAGAGAAAGTAAGGGTATCTAGTGACTAGTTTTTGTGGTGCATGAGCTTGTAACAAACCCTACTTATTATTAAGCATCAAAATGAAATTTATTCAAATCCTAATGAATTGAAAAAACTAATACACCCTAATTATAGTTCCATGAACAAGCTAGGCACGTCTCATACATGTGACTGCAAGTGAGAATGAGTGGAGAGTTGACTATGTGAATGGAAAGACTAAATATTTGCTCAAAGCATGGTGTGATGAAACAAAGTATGAAAGAGGGAAATCATATAGAATTTATACATTGTAATCATAACATACCATTACCATGAGACCTCTTCTAAGAACCAAACATTCTACAAATAAGAAACTTTTGATTGAGACCTCATATTGTGACACCTCCCTATAACATGAGATGACTTGCCTATCAAAACACCATGAAACATGAAACTAAGCATGAATATAATATAAAATGATATCCAACATCATATGGAGTCAATATCTCCAATTTTATTATATAGAATTATCCAAATTAGAGTAAAACCTATTGGGTGTAGGAAATAATGAGTATAAAAACATAGTCAATTTGTTATAAATGGTTAATGAAGAATGGTTGAATAATCCTTGAAATATTTTTATATAAATGAATCTATATTATTTTAATACCACCTCCCAAAGGCATTTTAATTTTAACCTCTCCAATTGGATATACTAATCACAAACCTGTTAACCACTTCTATGTGTCTAGAAGGGCGAAGAAGGAGCAAAATGGTTTTAGACCATTTTTAGAAATTATAAAGCATGTTAATATGAGATTAGTTTGAGGAAGATTAATAGACATTCCATGACCTTCTCCCACATTTTACCTTCCTTCATGGGTCGTACAAGTGCCAAACTCTTCCTTTTTCAATTGGTTTCTTGAATTTTAGTTAGATAACCTATAGGATTCAAAATGGGACTAACATTACTAATAGGTAATTTGACTTCTTTGATGTTTGAAAGGAACTTATGACACTTGGATTCCTTGAAAACTATGCCACTTGCATTTATGCTCCCTAAAAGGCTAATAAGTGACTCAAAATGACACATAAACTAATTAGACCATGACTAAGTATAAATTGACATTAAATTACATCAAAAGACTTATAATACACCCTATGACTTAATATTAGACCCATAAAACATTTAAAAATTAGGTTTTTACCTATAAGGGTCCTAATATGACCTATAAGGTCAAATTTGGTCAACACTTATTTTGATCAGTGTGTTGACATCATGATAATGGATCTTAGAGATACTATTGAGCACCTTAAAACCCATAAATGTCCCATTTGACCCCTACAACCTTCACTTTTAGACCTAGTTTTGAGCATATACTCTATTAATGGAGATATAAAAACTTAGTTTCCCTCTCTCTTGATCACTTTCTATCAATATTAGACCATCCCATGGACATTGTAAGGTATCTTAATTATTTTAAGGCATCTCAACATGTTTCCAAATGCATCATGCACCCAAAACATCCATTTTCTTCTTAAAGTGCCATATTAGTTTCCTTATGCTCTTTTTGAGACCTTATTTTAGATGGGGGGATGAGTTATAGGCCTTAATTAGCTCTATTTTTGGATCCATTGGATAGTTATAAATGGGCTAGACATTGGAGAGTTAGAAAAAATCATTAAAACATCACCAAGCTCTCAAACAAAAAATAACAAAAAATTGCCAACTTGCTACCCTATTTTTTCTTTGATGATGGTTCTTGAGTTCTAAGAGTTAAATAAGGAAATTTAGAGAGTTTTATGTATCTAAACCATTCCCCAAACTATCCTCCAAATTTTATGTCATATATCTCAAGGAAATTACTACTTTCACCCCCTTCTCTTTTGGTAATCTAGGCATCTCTTAGCTCTCTAGGCCTAAAAAAATTAAAAAATGGATTTTTTGTCCTTTACATGTATGAAACCTCTTATAAAATGTCTAATTAACCTTGGGAAAGCTACCATAATGTCCCATGACAAGTTTTAGACCTTGAAACCTTGTGCTCATATGTGAACCTTGAAGTACCTATGGCGCTAAGCTTGTGAAAATACATGGTTTAAGGGGTCAAAACACAAAATTTCTTCCTTGAGGGGTCAATGGAGTTTATAATGTCATTATATCATGATATTAATAATGATTCACCATACACATAACCTTTTATCTTTTCCATTGGTTTCTATTTGACCTGACATAGATGTTTTGCTTAGCTTCTTAAGCCTTCTTGGCCTCTAGGCTTGCCAATGAGTGTTCTTGCATCCTAAATCCAACTTGATGATATCATTTTGATGGTTTAAGAGGTTATATTCCTTAAGAGTCAAATTTTGAAGTTAGGGATGTTGAAATTTGGTCTAAGGAGGCCATAAATGGTTAATAATATTAGTGACTCTATGGGGTTGGCTAGCCTGCTAGCCAAAACACTTATGCCTCATATATCCATTGGGCAAGGGAGTCTCTCAATATATCCAACCAACTAATTTGAATATGATTTTAATTGATTTCATCCTCTAAAACACATCAAAAAATTGATAATAACTTACTACCTCCAAATCACCCAACAAAATGAAACCAACTATATAAACAATATGTGCCAAGGGCACTTAGAGAAAATGAACACACCAGCTACTATATAAAACTAAGCTAAAGATTTAACCTCTTCTTGGATCAAAAGGAAAGGTTTTTGGATCACTCCATGAAGTGGAGTATGATAAAAGACACTCTACTTGTGAAACACTATTCTTGCTAAATAATACCTCTCATAAGGGTCAACTAGAACTACATGTCCCCAATGTAGTACTCTTGAGATGAATCAAAACTAATCCCATGATGATCTTCAATGTGAACAATGTCTTGGGAGAAGGTCTCAATCTGATTTGGGAGAGTGATTACTATCTCTCCACTTGGTGTCTTAAAAATACCATATTCTTCTACCTTATTCTTGTGCAAATTAGGACTGATTATGTTTAGATCAGAATGTTCATAGTTTTTTGGAAGGACATGTCTCTTATCCTCCTCAAAATCTTTGGTTATGGCATTAAACCATTGCCAAAAATATTCAATCTCTTCACTGGTATGTTTCTCAAATTGTATCAATTGAGTAATTGAGATATCTCCTTCATCAACCTCACTCAAGATTCCATCTTGTTTTTCAACTATAAATGAGGGTTGATTTGACTAACCAAGGTCCAAAACATCACACTTGTCTTGATCAAGGTATGATTTTCCTTCCTATAGCTCCAACATATCAGGGCTATCTTCAATTGACACCTCATTTTGAAGTGGACTAACCTCTGGTACCTAGTTCTAATTCTCTTTTTCATTTATGTAGAATAGACATTAGTCCATTTAAGATATACCTCATATTTAGCTTGAGGATTTTCCTCTTCAAGCTCTAATACATTAGTGTCAAATCCATGCCAAGAAGGCTTCTCCAAACTTGATTGTTTATTGCTTTGATGAAGTGGGTTGCCTATCAATATTTATTGCTCATATACACTTGAGAATACAAGCTATTTCTCTATCCTTTGTAAAATAGATTCTTTCTATAAGAAGGAGATGGTGGGAGGGTAAAAAATTTCACCCTGTAGCTTAAGAGAGTGCCCTTATAACTAGGTAAATTGAGTGGTCTCTTTCTTGGATCTTTAAGGAGGGATAAAAAGTCTTGGAAATCTTATATGGAAAGATAATTGAGATAAGCTAACACCTCTTTATTATTTTCTTCAACCACTAACTCCTCCTCTTGAACTGGTTCTTAGACCACCAAAACTAACACCTCTTCCTTCTTCTCTATGCCTTTCTTAACTAATTTCCATGATGAAAATGTTTAGGGTATAACCACCTTCTCTTCTTCTCAAATGGGTATAGGATAGGGTGGTTTCAAAAGAGAGAACATGGCATAGTTAGGGTCTAAGTGTTGACCATTTTTTGGTCCAACAGGCCAAAAATCAGTCCCCTTCTTCCCCTGCTATTCTAGGCTAATTCATTTTTAATTTTGCACAAGTCTAGGAATTTCTATAGACTCTACAGGTCAATTTCTAAGGACTCTATAGGTCTTTTTCTATAGACTCTATAGGTCTTTTTCTATGGACTCTGTAGGTCTTTTTATATGGACTCTACAGTGAGGTTTTCTACGAACTCTGTAGGTCCATTTCTACGGACTCTACAGGTGCTTTTCTACCATTTTTGTAGGGATGGATTTTCTAAAAACTCTACAGGTGAGTCTTTTGGCACATGAAGAACTAGTTCAAAGAGTGTAGGGTTTTGTAAAGCTCCTGTGGACTATTGTCTAAAAATGCACAAAGAAGGTTAGCATTTTTGAACCATTGAACTAGTTCAATGCCTTGGTTCAATTTAGTTAGTTCAATGCTTTGGTTCACTCGGTCGGTTCATCAAGTGGTTCAATGACTTGATCTTTCAAAGAATTAGCAGCTTTGAATCATTGAACCATTAAACCGATTCAATGCTTTAGTTTGTTGCTTTGGTTTAATGACTTGGTTCAATTGGCAAGTTCATCACTTTAGTTTAAAGCCTTGGTTCAATCAGCAAGTTCGTCATTTTGGTTCAATCAAACAGTTCATCAGCTTGGTTCAATGCCTTGGTTCAATGTTTCAATTCAATCAGATGGTTCAATCACTTGGTTCACTCAGTCAGTTCATTGACTTGGTTCAATGCATTGGTTCAACATTTTTGGTTCAATCTTAAAGTTCAATGCAAAGCTCAACACAAAGTTCATCAGCAAGTTCAATCAAATGGTTCAATGCCTTGGTTCAACAAATGTTTGAACCATTAAACTAGTTCAATCAATTGGTTCAATTGTTGGTACAAAGGAGCGATTCAACGTGAAAGGTTCAAACCTCTCAAAGGGCAAGTGCCCTTGTGGAGGGTAGTTCTAAGTTCAAAATCCCTTGTGGAGGGCAGGGAGCACTTTAAAGGTAGCTGAGGGATTTAAAAAATGTGTAGAAAGTCTTAAGGCTTTGAATTCTTTCAAATTTTTTATCTGAAGGAATTCTATTAGACAAAAAGTCTGAAGGAATTCAGAGGAAGGCTGCAAAGGACCCAAGGAAATCTAAGCAGCCAATTCTCGCAAACTTTTTGTCCATGGGAAAAAATCCCATAGAAAAGCCCATAGAAAGGGACAAAGAGACAAAGGCCATTGAAGAGTAGGTGCCCTTACAGGGGGCTCTCAGCTGGCCAAATGAAGGGCATCTCCCTAGAGTCGAAGGGACACTTCCCCTTTGGGAGGGTCTGAAACAAAGGATGAGTCAAAGGAAAAGGCTCGAAGGAATTTGCTAAGGACGGTGACATATCAAAAGCCATCAACTTTAAGAAGATAGATTAGCCATTATTTTTCAATTGATGACAGGTGCACAGATGTCAAATTTAAGACAATGAAATAGCCATTTGCCTTTAAATTTCTTGAGCACCAACCAAAAAAGAGCCCAAGGAACATAGTGACCAGCCAAAAGATAGCCTCAAGGGTTGAAGGAGCCAAAAAGAGACAAAGCAGGAAGAAGACAAAGAGCCTAGAGAAAAAAGAGAGAAAAGTGCCAAGTGTAGGAACATGCAGATAGTCCAAGTGGCAAAGGGAGGCACTGATTCAAGAAGTTATTCCAGTAGGTGATACAATTTCTATGAACTGATCATTGGGAGGTGAAAATGGCTAGCAGTGTGACCCATTTTTCTTCATTTTGCATTAATGAGCAGACAAGCCACATAATCACCTTGAAGGAGTGGTCTTACAAGTAGACAAATGGTGTGGCTCATAATTTCTCATATGATGCTTAAGCGGCTTGCTCTTCCCAATGATCAAAGCACACATGGGTCATTTGTAAAAAGGGCACCAAAAGGCCTCCTTCCTTCCTCTATATATTGTAGACTTGTCATTTGGAAAAGGATATTTTCACATTTATAAGGCGAAGCCCTAGAAAAATTTCACCTAAAATCAATAAATGCATTTTACCTCTATCCTGGTTAGATATCTCTGTGTGTTTGAATGTTGGTTTTGTGTTTAGTCATTACTTCCTAATGCTTTCACATGGTTAACACCAATGCACCTAGTGTCTATAAGGTTCCATTATTGTAGGTGATAAGGAGAGCTATACCTAAAAGCATAGAGATAGAAAGAAGCTACTATGTAGTGTACCCTTTCCACAGCACCTATGGTGAGTCCTTATTTTCTATGTATTCCATTAAAGCCTCCCTGTTAATTTTCCTACAGCCTAGTTTTTCTGCCAGTTTGAAGTGCACATATGTTTTTATCTAGCTTCAACTGTGAGTGTGAGTAGGTCGAATCATTTGGTGCATCACCCCTTTTAGATTAGGTTCTATTTTTTTGTAATCCTTCTCTCTTTTTACCCCCCCATTATATATCTATATACATGTATTAGCATTTATTACAATAACTCAGATGCATCAAAGGGAGCTATCCCTTACCTAGATACTCTCCCCTCTAGCTTTGCTAGTCCCACAGGTGAGAGGGGAGTTTCCATTTTGATATGTGGAAGGCAGGAGCTTGGCCTCCTACCCTGGGTGCAATCCACTATGTCAATAGTTTTTGGCATGCTGGGTGGGACTTAGTTTTTACACTCAGTAAAGTTTTAGGATTGATGTTGGTCTTGTTACAACAAAGTCAACTATTTTTAGCATCTGGTGACTCCATTGGTAAGAACTTCATTTTCTAATCATAGACTAGTCTGACCTCCTATGCCTAAAATCACCATGCGGTCTACTACCAAAGGTGTTCCTTTAAAATTCATTGAGTTTCCTTTGAACTCATCAAAGAGACTGAGGTTTGAGAGGAATCATCCTTATTCAACAAACCACTTTCCCAAACCTACTGTAAAGAACACATACACAACAAGGCCATAGTTACATCCCATCATAGCTATGGCATTACCCTTTGTGACTTTTCATGGTTAGAGTCCTTTGAATTTCCAATGTTATGACCCAATTCTAGGAGCAGCCCTCAAAAGTGTGCCTTCCTTTGATGGAGAGGGGCCCATTACAATCATCGAACACATTATAAATATTGTTGACCTCTGTAATATTCATAATGTCACTAAGGAAAATAGTGCAATTAGATTACTAGCATTGTCTCTCAAGGGAAAAGCTCTTGACTGGTATGGGATTTTGACTATAAATTCAATCAATTCTTGGAATGAATTAGGCACTCACTTGATGGACCATTTTGGGAAAAAGAGTAATCACCTCTCACTTTTCGAGTAGTTGACTACCATCAAAAGAGCCCCACACAAATACATGCAGGATTTCAATGCTTAATTTCAAAAGACATGGGATAGAATCTCCATTCTGGTAAAACCTACTCTTATCTATGCTTTCTTGTATTACTTAAGATCATTGAATAGTGATATCACTATTATGATATAATCCATGGGAGGACATGTGCTGCCTATCACCTATGCCATAGCTATATCAGCTAAAAATTACTTAGTACAGGCTGGGAAGATAGCTCCTAGGCCCCATATGCTACTTTTCCCTAAAATGCTACCTCTAATCTAGAGCATTGCTCCCACCTTAGGTCTTCTACCTAGCATAGAAAAGCTAGCTACTACTCCATCTAATGAACTTCATGAAGTTAAGAGTCTATTTCAAAGTATGTCAATTGAACTTGTGGCTCTTAAAAGGGATCAAGCTCAAAGCAACCAACCAAACCAAGGATACCAGTAGTATGGTCAAGCTCCTAGACCCCCTTTCCAAAATTACAATCAAGGATAGGGTTAGTTTACTTAGACCAAACCCTTTCAAGGCTACAACCCAGGCACCCCTTCATCATCTAAGGTTATGGTGCCCATTCAAAATAATCTAGTGCAAGAATAGCCAAGTTGTCCAACCATGGGATATGGTCAAGAGCAAGCTATTTATACAAATGAAATTATGGGTTATTGCCCAAATGTGCAAGAAAATTAGGCAGCTACCCATTCGCAAGGTTTTAAGGCTCCAATGCAACCCAACATGAGCAACAGTCAGACCCAGCCTGATTTTACTCTCATGAATCATTTGGAAGGAGAATTCTATTCAATCAATTATGTGGGTGCTATAGACAATCAGGCTGACTATGTTATAGCCAACACAAGATTCAAAAGGAGAGTAATGGAAGAAGCTTAGGCTACTACCCAAACATTAGCACTACCTTCTTCATCACATGTAAATCAAAATGTCCCAAGTTTTAGACCGTCAATTGTACCTTTAGCTCCTCAGCCTGCAAATAATTCCAAAGAAATTTTGAAAGAAGGAAACCCTCAAGTCAATGTGGTTGACCAGATGAAGAAGCTACACATGAACATCTCCTTGTGGGATTCACTATCAATACCAAGGCAAAAGGACATGCTACAAAATGAATTGCATGAGCTAGATAAACAAGCTATCCCAGCAAAAGCTGATAATGTCTTGATGATGAATGGATAGCCTTCCACCTCAGGTCAAGCCCATATAAAAGAAAAGGTTCCTCCTTTTTATGTTTCCTTGGTCATAAGAGATTTCTTGGTGCACAATTGCATCATTGATAGTGGAACAAGCACCTTGGTGATGCCCAAATGTATAGCTGACAAGCTGGGCTTGAAATATGAAGAAATGACCAAGGGAGTCCTATAGCTAGATGAAACCCTAGCAAAGACAATTGGGGTGGTAAGAGGTTTGAGCTTGATGCTACATGCTTTCTTGAATTTCTTAGTTCCTCATGACATGGTAGTGGCAGGTGTCCCTCCTTACTTTGCCATCTACTTATCTAGGGATTTTACATCCAAGATAGGTGGCTACTTAGTAACAAATTGGTCTTATCTAGTTTTTAGAACCAAGTATGGGACTAAAGTCAAGATTGAATCTAAGCCACTCCATAGAGATCATATGGAACCTTACTCGCTCAAGGTAGCAAATGTCAGCTATGCCATCATTGAGTATGAAGAGTTCCAAGTAGACTAATCTCCATCCTCTACCCTTGAAGGAGTTACAAACCTACTCTTAGATGAATGGGGAAGTGATAACTTCGAGCATGATCCTTACAAATTCATAGAGGAGGTGGGCCTTGGAATTTATTGCATACATGAAGAGGGTACTTTTGTACCAAATTTGATGAAAGTTAGCTAGGAAAGCTCAAGTCTATGGCAGCTATTCTTTGACAATTCAAAAAGTAAGCTGGGAGCTGGTGGTGGAGCGGTGTTGGTCTCTCCTTCAAAAGAGAGGTATTTTTCAGCCTTTTGTTTCTAATTTTCCTGCACATGCAATATTACAAAATATGAATCCCTCATCCATGATTTGGAGTGGGTGAGGAAAAGAGGAATCAAAGAGCTACAAGTGTTTGATGATAGTGAGCTGATTGTCAACTAGGTAAGAGGCTAGAATTTGATGAAGAATTCTCTACTGAAGTCCTAAAAACATAGGGTATGGGACTTAGTGGAAAATTTCTATGCTTTCAATATTACCTCCATTCCTAGAGAATGGAACAAGCAAGTAGATAGGCTGGTAGCAGTTGGTGCCCAGTTTAATATTCCTTAGGAAATAGGCCAAGAACACAGCTCACATCACTTGAAAGTAGTGATCTGGCCCTCTGTACCTGATAACATCACCAATTGCCAGGTTTTCAATAGTGATTAGCTAATAACACTCTTCTTACAAGAAGAAGTAGAATTCACTGCAAAAAACTAGGTGAAGCTACAGCAGCAATATGGCAGCCAAATTGTTTAGCTAAAGAACAATAAGCTCCCTAAAGGTTTGGTCACTCTAGAGAGTATCTTCAATGGAGATGACCAATTGAGAAGCAACAAGGCATGCATTACAACAAAGGAATAACAACATAAGAAGGTCAAAATACTTGAGGACAAGCTGCTTGCACTTGGGAAAGTGTGCATAGACCATGAAAGGTAGGCCTTCATCTTGATGGGCCAGGAATTTGTCAATATCTTCACTTGGGAGTATAGTGATTTGAAGGGTTTTAACCCAAGCTTGGCCCAGCATACCATTGAGCTAGAAGAAGGTGCTAAGCCAATCAAGCAGAAGTAGAGGCCTATCAACCTAATGATTAAACCTCTCATGTAGAAGGAACTCACCAAGTTGATTGAGTCCAAGATAATATTTCCAATCAAACACTCTTCTTGGTTGGCCAATCTTGTTCCTATCTAGAAAAAGAAATGGGGAGATCAGACTGTGCATCAATTTTAGAGACCTCAACAGAGTCTCTTTGAAAGACCATTATCCTCTCCCAAGCATGGAGCAAATCCTTCAAATGGTGATAGGTAGCGAGCATTTCACCCTCTTGGCTAGGATTTAGGATACAACTAGATCTTGGTGTAAGACTGTGACCAGCACAAGACAGCCTTCACAACCAAGTGGGGAATGTTTTCTTATAATAAAATGCCTTTTGGACTGTCTAATGCTGGTGCCACTTTCTAATGAGCCATGGACATGGCCTTTTAAGGCCTAATAAATAATATGGTGCTGGTATATCTTGATGATGTGATAGTATTCTCCAAGGAAGTGAGCCAACACATGAAACACCTCAAGAAAATCTTTGAGAGGTGTAGAGAGTTCGGTATCTCTCTCAATCCTAAGAAATGTGTGTTTGATGTCCATGAGGGAAAGCTTCTTGGTCACATTATTTCTTCAAAAGGCTTGACTATTAACCTAGAAAGAGTTTGCTCCATCCTAGAGCTATCCTTGCCTAAGCACAAGAAAGGCTTACAAAGCTTCTTTGGCAAGATAAATTTCATACAGAGATTTATCCCAAATTTTATGGAGATGGTCAAGCCTTTGGCCTCTATGCTGAGGAAGGGTGAAGAGCTCACATGGATAACATGAAAGAAGGATAGTTTTGAGGAAATCAAGCAGGCCATAGCCCAAGCTCCTACTTTGATCAATCCTGACTTCACCAAAGATTTCAACCTCTACACCTTCGGCAATGAAGAGGTAATCTCTACCATGCTTACCCAAGCAAGTGATGATAACCTTGAGCAGTCAATTGCATTTTTTAGCCAAGGCCTAGAAGGTTTTGAAGTTAGAGACACATGTGTGGAAAAGTAAGTCTTGGTGGTCATACAGAGTCTAAAGAAATTTAGACACATGATGTCCAATAGTAGAATCCACCTCATGGTTCCACATCCTGGCATCAAAGATTTCTTGATCAATCGAGACCTAAATGAGAAGAGAGCAGGGTGGGTCACTAAGGTGATGGAATATGATGTAGATATCAAGATCACCAAATTGGTAAGAGGGAGAGGCCTATGTGAACACCTCACTGTAGACTTTAAGTAGCAAAAGGAGGACAGTCTACTAATCCATGATGTAGCTACAATAGAAGAACCAACTGTCATGAAGGATTGGACATCAGACGTGAGGCATTTCTTTCTCACTAGTGAGTGCTTTCACTCATTTGATAGGACCAAAAGAAGGTATTTAAGACTTCATTATCTCCCTTATGCCTTGATTGATGGGGTGCCATTCAGAAGGGATCTCTTAGGAGTCTTTTTAAGATGCTTGGACTCAAGTCAGGCTGACAGGGTGCTGTCTGAGTTCCATGATGGACTAGTCAGTGATCATTTTACTCCTAGGGCTACTATAGCAAGAATAATGAGAGATGGCTATTTTTTGCCTACTCTTTTCAAGGACACCCATGCCTAGGTATGAAAGTGCCAAAAGTGTGCACTTTTTGATGGGAAGCAACGGTTGGCTGCCATGCCTTTATAGCCTATTCATGTGGATCAACCATTCATGCAATGGGGCTTGGACTTCATAGGGATGATAAATCCTCCCTCTAGTTCTAGACACAAGTAGGTCTTGACCACCATAGATTATTTCACAAGATGGGTAGAGGTTATTGCTTTGAAGGAGGCCAATGAAAGTGCGATCCTAGATTTTTATGAGGACCTAGTGGTAAGATTTGGGGTTCCAGCAACCATAATCTTAGATAATGCATTAGCTTTTCTGAGAACCAAAATAAGTGAATGGGCGCTAAGATATGGTATATATCTCAGCACTTCATCTAATTACTACCCATAGGGGAATGGACTGGCTGAGTCTAAAAATAAGAATCTAATTAAGATCATCAAGTGAACCGTGGAAGAAAATCAAAGTACTTGGCATGCCAAGTTGAAAATAGCCCTGTGGGCAAATAGGGTCACCCCAAAGAGGGCAATTGGTAACTCACCATACACACTCATCTATGGAAGAGAAGCTAGGATCCCCATTTCACTCGAGTTGCCAGCCTTGGATCTCACTCACCAGTAGAAATTAGAAGAAGGAAATAGCATGGAGGTTAGGATATGTGAGCTAATGGAACTCTAAGAGGCAAGGGACCAGGCTATAGCTTTTATGACCAGCCACCAACAGCAAATGAAGAGACACTTTGACAATAAATCTTCATCAAAAGGTTTCTCTAAAGGAGACATTATTTTGAAATGGGATGAGGAACGAGCTAAGATTGGAAAGCATGCAAAGTTTGACACCCTATGGAGTGGCCCATATGTAATCACTTAGTGCAAGCAGCATAATGCATTCCAACTCTCCAAGTTGGATGGTGAAGAACTGTATATCCCAGTTAATGGGATACATCTTAAGCATTACCATTGAGCTCCTTTTCCATCATGTATATATTTCCCTTTCTTTTCTCCTATTTTCCCTAAGTGCCTTTTTGCACATGTTAGTAGTTTTCTTAGTTTTGTGTGTTTTCATTTCCTTTTGGGGTAAATCTTTGTGATTGGTTCTTGAATCTATTGGGGTTGTTTCTAATCTTTAAGTTACATTCTAACTCCACACCCAATGGACTTTAAGGTAACTAGTTTCTAAGCATAACAGGCATGTTTCCCCTAGGAGTCACCAATTTGTTGACCATTTTTTGGTCCAACAGGCCAAAAATTGGTCCCCTTCTTCCCCTGCTATTCTAGGCCAATTCATTTTTAATTTCACACAAGTCCAAGAATTTCTACGGACTCTACAGGTTAATTTCTATGAACTCTATAGGTCTTTTTCTATGAACTCTATAGGTCTTTTTCTACGAACTCTACAGGTCTTTTTCTATGGACTATGTAGTGAGGTTTTCTATGAACTCTACAGGTCCATTTCTACAGACTCTGTAGGTGCTTTTCTACCATTTTTGCAAGGATGGATTTTCTGCAAACTCTATAGGTGAGTCTTTTGGCACATGAAGAACCAGTTTAAAGAGTGCAAGGTTTTGTAAAGCTCCTTCAGACTCTTGTCTAAAAATTCACAAGGAAGGTTAGCATTTTTAAACCATTAAACTAGTTCAATGCCTTGGTTCAATTCAGTTGGTTTAATGCTTCGGTTCACTCAGTCAGTTCATCAAGTGGTTCAATGACTTGATCTTTCAAAGAGTTAGCAGCTTTGAACCGTTAAACCATTGAACTAGTTCAATGCCTTAGTTCATTGCTTTGGTTCAATGACTTGGTTCAATCAGCAAGTTCATTGCTTCATTTTAAAGCCTTGGTTCAATCAACAAGTTCATCATTTTAGTTCAATCAAATGGTTCATCAGCTTGGTTCAATGTGTTAGTTCAACACCTTGGTTCAATGTTTCAGTTCAATCAGATGGTTCAATCACTCAATTCACTCAGTCAATTCATCGGCTTGGTTCAATGCGTTGGTTCAACATTTTTGGTTCAGTCTTAAAGTTCAATGTAAAGCTCAATGCAAAGTTCATCAATAGGTTCAATCAAATAGTTCGATGCCTTAGTTTAAGAAATGTTTGAACCATTAAACTAGTTTAATCAATTAGTTCAATGGTTGGTTCAAAAGAGCAGTTTAATGTGAAAGGTTCAAGCCTCCCGAATGGCAAGTGCCCTTGCAGAGGGTAGTTCTGAGTTCAAAAGCCCTTGCGGAGGGTAGGGAGCACTTCAAAGGTAGCCGAGGGATTTTAAAAATGTGCAAAAAGTCTTAAGGGTTTGAATTCTTTCAGACTTTTTATCCAAAGGAATTCCTTCAGATAAAAAGTCTGAAGGAAATTGGAGGAAGGCCACAAAGGACCTAGGGAAATCTAAGCAGCCAATTCTCATAGACTTTTTGTTCACAGGAAAAAAGCCCACAGAAAAGCCCATAGAAAGGGTCGAAGAGACAAAGACCACCGAAGGGCAAGTGCCCTTGCAGGGGGTTCTCAGTTGGCCAAATGAAGGGCATCTCTCCAGAGCTGAAGGGACACTTCCCCTTTGGGAGGGTTCAAAACAAAGGATGAGTCAAAGGAAAAGGCCCAAAGGAATTTGCCAAGGATGATGACGTCCCAAAAGCTGTCAACTTTAAGAAGATAGATTAGTCATTGTTTTTCAAATGATGACAAGGGTTTGAATGTCAAATTTAAGATGGTGAAATAGCCATTTGCCTTTAAATTTCCTGAGTGCCAACCAAAAAAGAGCCCAAGGAATGCAGTGACCCACCAGAAGATAGCCCTGAGGGCCAAAGGAGCCAAATAGAGACAAAGCAGGAAGAAGACAAATAGCCCAGAGAATAAAGAGAGAAAAGTTCCAAGTGTAGGAACATGCAAATAGTCCAAGTGGCAAAGGGAGGTGCCGATTCAAGAAGTTACTCTGGTAGGTGATATAGTGTCTATGAATTGATCATATGGAGGCACAAATGCCTAGTGGTGTGACCCATTTTTCTTCATTTCACATTAATGAGTAGACAAGCCATGTAATCACCTTGAAGGAGTGGTCTTGCAAGCAGACAAATGGCATGGCTCATAATTTCTCATATGATGCTTAAGCAGCTTGCTCTTCCCAATGATCAGAGCGCACATGGGTCATTTGTAAAAAGGGTGCCAAAAGGCCTCCTTCATTCCTCTATATATTGTAGACTTGTCATTTGGAAAAGGATCTTTTCACATTTATAAGGCGAAGCCCTGGAAAATTTTCACCTAAAATCAATAAATGCATTTTACCTCTATCCTGGTTAGATATCTCTGTGTGTGTCTGAGTGTTGGTTTTGTGTTTAGTCATTGCTTCCTAATGCTTTCACAAGGTTAACACCAATGCACCTGGTGTCTATAAGGTGCCATTCCTATAGGTGATAAGGAGAGTTATACCTGGAAGCACAGAGATAGAAAGAAGCTACTATACAGTGTGCCCTTTTCATAGCACCTATGGCGAGTCCCTACTTTTTGTGTATTCCATTAAAGCCTCCCTATTAATTTTCCTATAGCTTGGTCCTTCTACCAATTTGAAGTGTACATATGTGTTTGTCTGGATTCAAGTGTGAGTGTGAGTAGGTTGAATCATTTCGTGCATCACCCCTTTTAGAGTAGGTTCTATTTTCCTATAATCCTTTTCTCTTTTCACCCCCCATTGTATATCTATATACATGTATTAGCATTTATTAGAACAACTTAGATGCATCAAAAGGAGCTAGCCCTTACCTAGAGACTCTCCCCTCTAGCTTCGCTAGTCCCACAAGTGAGAGGGGAGTTTCCATTTTGATGTGTGGAAGGCAGGAACTTGGCCTCCTGCCCCAGGTGTAATCCACTGCATCAACACTAAGGTGTAGGAGGGTGTTCACATTGAGATGGTTTCAAAAAATTGAGTTGGAATGGGAGTAGGTGTAGGAGAGGGAAAATTGATTGGTTTGGGTTTGATAAACTCATCCTCCCAATGAGTCAATGTGTCCTCTATCAAGAGTATCCATTCATTTACTTGGTTATTCTCAAATTATGGATAATCTCCCTCCTCAATGGCTATCCACACACTCCAAAAATTTTACATGAAGTCACTTATACTATTCATGGCATGGATGGGGAAATATTTTCCAAGGGCTACCTCTGCATTCAACTTCATGATCAATCTCCTATGGTATAGAATGATTTTCTTGACTTTTGATAAAGATGAGCCTTAACAAGGTTGACTCATGGGCTGGATTTGAGCATAAATAAAGGTAGGAAAGGGAAATTAGGGTACAGGATTAGATAATCTCATTATTAATAAAAATAGATAGTAATTTTATTTCTTGGTTTGGTCTTGCCTAACCAAGCACTCTTCCTAAAACCTCAACTCTTTCTCCTAAACAAAAGCTTGGTGTTCAAGAATTTCTTGATTCTTATAACACTCTTCCACCTTGTAACTCTCTCTTAATTATCTTTCAAAATCAAGTCTTATCTCTCCAAGACTCTTTTTTGGTTGACTAAAAAGAGACAAAATCTAACAAGGCTGATACATTGAAGCTTGAGAGCCACTTGAGGTGAAGACATAAACATTATTAGCTTGATAAGTGTGATGTTGAGGTAGGGAATGAGCATATTGATCAAATTATTTTTGATTATACATACCACATTTTTCAAATAGGAACTTAGGCTACCTAACTAGTTGATGTTTGTAGTGGAATCACCATTGATGTTTGTAAATGTGCCTCTAAATACCGATTACACTGAAAAACAACTCCAAGAACCTTTTAGTGAGGTGTAGAACATAGTAGTAGTCCCAATAGGCATGCTAGAAACTATTGTAACATTAATTTTCACCCTTGGAGAGGGTTATTTAGGATATCTCCAACTAAGCTACAAAATGGGAACAACCCTAGGTTGTGGGTATCCTATTGTGGGGTTAAACCTTTGGGTTATGGGATAGCTCCCTAAGTGTATTAGTTAAGATTTTAGAAATCTAATTCTATGAATTGGGAAAGGGTTTATAAGGGGGAAAGGAGGAATTTAAAGCATAAATAAAGGTGAGACACCATATAATGATACTCCAACTAAACTAAAACACACAACTAAAACCAAAAGGCCTACCACTCACACAACCCTAATACTAGCTAAGTTTGCATAAGTAATTCTTTATAAGGCTTGTATAAATGGGATATAATATGAAATAATGGACTCAATCACATTATACATGATACCTATGACTAATAAATATGACTCAATACCTTCAAAATCAAATCTATCATACACAAAGGTGAAGGGAGAGGATAAAACTCAAGGGGAGAACTCCCACCATATGATCCTCATCAAACAAACCATAATACACACAAATAATGAAAGCATAATATAAGGTAATAAATATTATTAACTTGAATACGATGTCTCATTACAATTTTTTTGAGAGTTTACCCTTGACAAAGCATGAAGCATGCCTCTCAACAAGAAAATGAGAGGTCTTAAATAGAAAAGGAGAGAAGGGGAGGGGTAGAAGGGTTCCAAAAAGACTTGAATCCATTTAAAATTTTTCACACTACTCATCCCAATGTAGGAGATATGGGGATCCTTTTTCCATGTTTTATCTCCTCAATTTGGATTTAACTTGCACCTTTTACTTCAAAAGGCTTGAAAAAGCTTAAGTTTGCACATTAGAGCACTTTATGCTCTAATTTCAACTTGACTTAAAGATGTAATTATCTCATCACTTGGACAAAAAGTCTTCAATAATAT
Organism: Torreya grandis; assembly: GCA_037957365.1. Lineage (NCBI taxonomy): Eukaryota > Viridiplantae > Streptophyta > Pinopsida > Cupressales > Taxaceae > Torreya > Torreya grandis. The sequence continues at coordinate 1,515,739 of JARHVA010002608.1, forward strand.
ATAATCTATATATAAATCCTCTAAACTCTCCCAAATTGCATAACACACCATACCTGACCATTAACATCTTTTAAAAGTCACCCTTGACCATTAACATCTTTTAGAAGTCACCCTTAACCACTAATGGTTAGTGAAGATAACATATTTTGATAAGGAGAAAATAAAGTGAATTGAGTCTAATTTCATGTTGACATGGATCCCTTTTCATCCTTTGGAAACCATTAGACCTGCAAACATTTCCTTTATCTTGTACTCCACCATTAGAGACCCCTTTAGAGCCTAGGTCACCATGAAGGTCTTCACCCTGAAGCTTGCCTATGAGCTAGAATATTTTTGGAGTCTCTAAAGGCTTGAATATGGAATTTTAGGAGGTCTTATTATATCTTTGGTTTATTTTATGGCCATTAATACACCTGTAACTTTTCTCAAGGCTCCATTAATGGAGGCCAAAACTACAATTTTTTCTTCAGAGGCCCAAAACTCAAATTTATGAGTGATAACATGAAATGATGGATTTAAGGAGATCATATAAGACCATTTGTTGACATTTAAGGTGTAGGATAACCTATAAAAATCATTTAAACATGTTTTCCTTTGGAACACCCTTGAGAAGCTTGAAAAAATAGCGAAAAGAGACTCAAAATAGCCCATATGTACCAAATTCTCTCTCCAAATAGATCTAATAGATTATTAGAGGATATATTTCATGCTTTCATATGTATTCAAGGTTAAATGAGGTCATAATAATTAATTTGAAGAAGTTTGGAGCCAATCGATCCACTAGAGATGGTTTGGAAGGTTCATTTTTAACACTTTTTGGTCTTAATAGTTTTTCATAAACCTCAAGACCTTAACCAAACTCAATCCATAAATAATTTAAAGTACATAGGGTTACTTAAAACATTATAAAATCATTTTTACCAACTCCTTATGTAGTGAAAGATATGAGCATCTGAAGAGGGGATCAAACTAGGTGTCAAGACTTGAAAAGCTCAAATTTATTTTAGGGGATCAATAATACTTTTCCATTCTATTCCTTTTATTTAAAACACCCTTATTATACATGAAAGAACTCCATCAAGCATATTATACTTCAAAACAAACTTTGAAACAAGTAAAATATTCAAACCTATGTACATAGGCCTGTGTATTGCATACTTTAGATAGTCCTCAAAGGCATCATTTTATGAAACCAAGAGTGTGGATGCTGTCATTAGGTGTATGAAGACCTATAAGCACTTTAAAATACATTTCAACACTCCCAAAAAATCAAAAAAATTCTATCATACTTATACCTTTCAAAAACCTTCTGAGCTCCAATAGTGATTGTCAATGAACAAGCACATGGATATGACAACAAAATGGATATGTCCCTTATGTCTTAAAACCACTCATGAACATCATTCATACCAATTTTCATTGTTGGATCTCACTTGTAGAGACCTATAGATGATTTTTTCTCAAAATTTGCTAGTGGGCCATCTGTGTGCATGACTAATTATGACTACATGAGGTATGCTAAAAAATATAAAGTGGTTGAACTATTATATTTGACTCAAACATTATGGATAGGTATAGTAACTCATGATAATCATATGTATCAAATTTGAGAACTTGAAACCACTTGTAGGTGCTCCAAAGATACCAATTTTTTCATCTTGCAATGGTTTTACACCTCCTTTGCATGCCTTAGGGATGGAAAATTCCATTTAACTACTTATGACTCTTTAGTTTGGGCATACCATTACATTAATACTAATATCAGCCTATGATACCCTTAGGAGCTCCCTGAAATAGCTTGAGAAGGTTTATCACCTTCTAGGCCTAGTAGGTCTAGGTGTGTTTTTATGCTAAATTGGGCTAAAATAAGCCTTTATTAGATTTATAAATGTGTTGGCATCATGATAATGGTTCTTATTGATGATCTTAAGCACCCTCTATCCCATAAATGTCATATTTGACCTTGACAACCTTCACTTTTAGACCTAGTTTTGAGCATGGACTCCATTAATGAAGACATGAAAACTTGGTTTTCCTCTCTCTCAATCACATTATATGAATCTTGGACCATCCCATGGACATTGTGTGTTCTTTTAACTATTTTAAGTCATTTCAACATGTTTACAAATGCATCATTCACCCAAAACATCCATTTTCTTTTTGAATCTCCATATTAACTCCCTCATGCTCTTTTTGAGACCCTATTTTAGATTAGTGGGGGGGGGGGGGACACTAAACTATGTTCTAAGCCTCACCTATATCTCTTTTTGGATCCATTGGATAGGTATAAATGGGTCAGACCTTGGATAGTTGGAAAAAATATAAAAACATCACTAGGATCTCAAAAAAAATAACAAAAAAGTTTTAGCTTGTTGTCCTATTTTTTTCATTTATGATGGTTCTTGAGTTCTAGGGGTGAACTAGGGAACTGAGAAAGGTTTATGTAGATAACCCATTACCCCAAATAAAATAAAAATTTCAGGTCATAAATCTAAAATAAGGTACTACTATCACCCATTTCTCTTTTGGCACGCTAGGTTTCTCTTAGCTCTGTAGGCCTAGAAAACTAAAAAATGGATATTTTGTCCTTTAAATGTATGAAACCTCTTGGGAAATGTTTGATTCACCTTGGGGAAGATACCATGATGTCACATGATAAATTTGTGACCTTTAAACCTTATGTTCATATGTGAACCTTGAAGTAGTTATTGTGCTAAGCTTGAGAAAATACATGGTTTAGGGGGACAAAACACAACATTTATTTCTTGAGGGCTCAGTGGAGTCTCTAATGTCATTCTATCATTATATTAAAAATGATTCACCATCCACATAAAATTTTATATTACCCATTTTTTACCATTTGACCTAACACATATGTTTTTCTAAGCTACTCAAGCCTTCTTGGCCTCTAGGCTTACCAATGAGTGTTCTTGCATCCTAACTCCAAATTGATGATCTCATTCTGATAGTTTAAGAGCGTATATGCCTTAAGAGTAAAATTTTTAAGTTAAGGGTGTTGAAATTTGGTTTAAAGAGGCAAAAAATGGTTAATAGGTACTCTTAATACATAATTTTATATTCTCTTCAAACTAGAATGGGTAATATGTATCCTAACCATGTGGCTTCAAAGGTCATGATTAGAGGAACATATGTGATTTGCCTATCCAAACATGTTGGAAGTGATGGATTTGAAATGGGAAGTCTTGGAAGCATAAATGTTATTTTAAGGACAAGAACTTGTCTCTTGACTACAAAAAAATAACATTTCAACACTTATCAATATATAATCTACCACAAATCATGATGCTTTGGGGTGAAATTATAGATATTTGACATGCACGTGAAGGTTATTTCAATTCATGTAAATGAATTACAATTTTATTTTTATGCATGTCTGAAGTTTTCCTAAAAAATGTATTTTTTTCATATTGGGAAAGGATATTCTTGAGGTTAGAATGGGTACTCTGTCTCCTAACTAGGCATGTTTAGAGACCAAGAAAATTTCCTATAAATTATTCACCATCCTTGATGTGGTGGGAATGCAATTTTTAAATGTTGAAACTTTGGATGTGGAGATACCCAACTACAGCTTGAATGTTTTTTTATTTGATTAGGTAAAATACCAAATTTTACAAGGACCTAAAACCTGACTTATAAGCAAAATTAAGATAAAATAGTGTAAAACCCATAGGATAAGAAACAAAAGATGGAATATCAAAATAGTTAGCTAATGAATGTAGTAGAAGATAAAACACAAAAATTAAAAATTAAATTACTCAGAGAGGGAAGAGCTCTCTATGAGTTCCTTAACTACCTCGATCTCCATCACCTACTCTGGCAATCTATTCTTAGTGATTTTAGCTTGGGTTCTATTGCTCGGACATTCATCACCCTCTTTTAGAACTATCATCCTCAAATTATTCCAAGGAATTTCCTTCTCCTATGTCTTATTAAAGGGATATTTGAGGGAGGGTTTTGGAGAATGAATCTCCACTACCTCAATGACCTATTTATGGGGAGTGCCCTCAACCCCAACATGGTCTGCAAAGGATTGAATCATTTTAGAAGCTTCCATATTAATGCATTTCCACTCCTTTATCAATCATACCAAGCCAATTATATCCTCATGTAATTTATTATTTAACTCCTCTAACTATTTCTTGTTCATTCTAATCACCTCTGAAAGGAGGCCCTTACCTTTACCTGATGATTCTATAGAATTCCCTTCCTCCAACACTAGAGTGTTGGTTTGGTTATAGTGAGTTGTAAGGGAAGATCCCTAATAGATATATTTGAGAGGGGGATTATGGGGGAGGGGATGGGAAATAAGTAGTGGGAATCTATGGTAGGGTCTTCCTCAGGGGAGTCCTCCTCCATGGAAGACCCTACTGATAAAACTTCCTTATCATGAAGGGTCTCACCATGTTTAACCATCAAGAGGATGAGGCCTTGATGAATGATAGTGTTGGCTTCATTTATATTAAAATAAGTGTCATGCACTCTAGGGAATTAAGAAATAAATAGGGCAAGATAATCTTGAAACCTCAGAAGTGATTAAAAAAATAACATGATGCAAAAATATAAGTGTAAACTTACCTTTTAGGGTAATACATTTCATAATCTATAAACACACCTCCTACCAATATCTTAGTAGGTACATGTATGGGAAACCCTTTTTATTAGTTTTAATGGTCTCATTGGTCTTGAAGAACCTCTGCATTAGTTATATCTTCTTTGACTGGTCCTTAAAAGCTTTTTGCCCCTCACACGACATACTAGTGACTTCGATGATCAATTTATTAGTGACAAATATTTTTATCCCCCTTATTTCCATTATTTTATTATGCAATTTATGCCATACTTTTTTAATATTATGGAATTCTAAACTAGAAATCAGCTTTAGTTTATTGCTATCTCTCCCCATACTAGTATTATCTGTGAGCTAGAAGTTTGAGAGGTGTTTGGATTTTGCTGTACCCTGGTAGTACTTAAAACAAATATATTAAAAATATATTAAATTATGAGCTTATCCCAACTTTAGTTATTAAATACCCATGTGAAATTATAATGTCAAAACATGATTTTAAAATCCCCTTGCTTTGGATGTGAGTTATGAACGTGTGGCCACCACTCTAGCACCCTATGAAATAATGGATTTATTTTGAATAGCTTTTATGACATGTTTAGGGACATAGTAACCATCATGCTAGGTAGATAAAATGGGAAGGATGAACCCAAACTTAACAAGTAGGTTTACCACCCCATTTCATTTATAATAAGTGTGAATTATGGATGAATTCACCATCTCCTTTACAAGTCTATTGGCATCATCAATGAAAGATTTAATTGTGTGATAAGGGGTGGTTTTACCATCTAAACCATTTAGGATATTAAGGGAGTCACCTTTGATTATTACTTTACCCAAATTGAGATTGGCATCAAGCTGAATCCCTCAGAGTGTTGCCTTAGATTTAGCTACATGGTTGGTTTAAAATACCAAAGGACCAATATACAAAACAATCAACATCCTCATTGAGTTTTTGATGACTCCTCCTCTTCCTATAGGATTGAGATCTCATTTTGAATCCCCATAAAAATTAATATTTACCTAGTCCTTCAGAGGTGGCTTCCACCTGATATGTTTTCTCAACAACTCTTTAGAGGGAGACCTGATTCTCTATTCCACATCCCATTTGCTAAAGATTAACTATTCAGAATAAGATCTTGAGATTTTGTCTATGGAAGGAAATGCCCTCCAATTTTTAGTGATGGATTGGAAAATATGGATAAAGACCATTTTGGGATGGTGCCTTTTGTTATAAAAATATCATCATTTTGAGCTTTCCACATGGCCCAAAACCAATGTGGGAAGGCTAAGGACCAAAGGAAGGAGAGGGATGGGAGGATCTAAGGTGCCTTTTATTACGTAATGAGATCAAATATGTTGTATGGTTTGACCCATGATAGATTAAATTTATCTAAAATCTAGTTAAGAATGCATGAGTTGAAAGGGCAAGAAAGGAATAGATGATTGTGGCTTGAATGTTGACAACATTTGTTGTTAGTATTTTTGCATGTTGGAGCAATTGTAAAATCATGCATATGGGTAGATTCATAGGTTGTTATCCTAGAAAACATTTTATGTTCCTATCTTAACATGTTTGAAGTGATGGATTTACAAGGGGAGGTATTGAAAGTGGAAATGTCAATTAGAGGATAAGCACTTATCTCTTTATTGCATAAAAATATCATTTTAGCATTGATCAATATACCATCTACTACTAATTCATCTCTTATATTTGAATGTAGAGGGATTTGACATGTATGTGAAGCTTTTTTTTGTGTGTAAATGAATTATGTTTTTTTTACATGTGTTTGAAGTTATCCTAAAAATATGCAATTTTTTTATGTAGGGAAAGACGCTCTCAAAACTGGAATGGGTAATCGATCTCTTAATTGGGTGTGTTTGAAGGCCAATAATATGGTTCTCTAAATTATTCACCACCCTCAATGTCTCTATGATGGAAATTTTCAATCATGAATCACCATAGGTGGAGATATCCAATTACAACTTAAACACAGAGATACGAATTTGGTCCTTTATATAGATGTAGATCTTAAGTCTCTTATTCTTGAAAATAAAAATAAAATTTTTCAATTGACAATTGATGCTAACAGTGTTAAGGAACTTATCATTAAAAACACAAAAATGTGATGAATGTTTAAATAACTTGTAACCTTATCAATCTTTATTGGAGATGAGTAAATTCTACTTATAAATGTGAACATAATATAATGTTGGATATATATTATATGTATAGACACACACATAAACATACCTACATATGTATATATATGTATGTTTGTGTGTGTATCTATATGTATGTGTGTATATATATTTATGTATGTGTATGTGTTTATATATACACACACACACACATACATACATACATACATATATACATACATATGCATGTATAAAATCATACAAAATGTGAACATAATATAATTTCATATCAATGTCATATAAGCATACAAAAAAATATCATGTAAGACATATCTTAATCATTAAAAAACCTTCCTCTCTTGACCTTGATCATAGATGGATCTCCATATGATTCTTTTCTCATAGATGGAGATTCCTTAAATGCCTTAGTTTCCTCCAATATCTAACTATGAGTCTTTTTACTCTCATATATCACCTATATTATGTTCACATTTTATATGTATTTATGGTGGAGATCCCTCAAATGCCTTAGTTTCCTCCAAGATCTGACTACGAGTCTTTTTACACTCATAGCTCACCTATATTATGTTCACATTTTGTATGCATTTATGGTTTATATATATATATATATATATATATAAACCATAAATGCATACAAAATGTGAACATAATATAATGTCGAATCAATGCCATATAGGCATTCAATGCCAAAATGGCATACATTACCATATAAGCATACACAAAAATATCATGTGAGACATATCTTAATCATTAAAAATCTTCCCTCTCTTGACCCTGATCATAGAAGGCTCTCTCTTAGATTCTTTGATTATAGATGGAGATCCCTCAAATTCCTTAGTTTCATCCAAGATTTTACTACGAGTCTTTTTATGCTTATATCTTGTGCCAATAGTTGAGCATGTTCATATATAAATATTGTTATAAAATTTACATACTAGGCATCCAACCAAGTTTATAATTTTATTTTAAAATGATACAAAAACTATTTAAACATGCATTTATCACAATCTTGTGGTCATGCTCAATTTACTTTTGATGCTCAGCAAGGTCAATGGTAAATTGAGTCTCATACATAAGAGTGTTAAATGGAGAAACACCAAGAGTTTGTGCCTTCATCATGATAATGGAAGGGGTTGAACCCTAAACATGTATATATAAACATAAAAACAAACTAAATAAATAATTGAAATATAATATCTATAGTTAAAAATGAAATTGTTTTATACCATGTCACTCCTAATAATAATTTCAATAGGATTATCAAATGTCATCAAACACCCCTACCTAGATAATAGATTCACGTCAGTTAAATTTTCGTAAGTACAAATGAAAGTTATGTGTGTGTGTAACAAAATTATAACTTATCATATTTTAATTAGTTGTTGCATAGATGAAATCATAACTACAATGATATGTCTGCTCCTACCCATATATATGGAGTCTCCACAATGGTCATCAAATAAAAAAATAAAATATGAATTTTAGTTTAGCATGTGTGTGTGTGTGTGTAAATACATGTACATGAACCATAATATTAATGAAAAAATACCTTTTTATATGTATACATTGGTTAGGTAACAATAATATATGCACTATTGGATGGTCCACAATGTGGTTGTGAAAAGGATTGTATTGTTTCCTAATGCAACAAAAAAATGACATATATATATTATTGAATTTTCTATGTAAATTAATTATTAACTTTTAAACACATATATATCTAATATTTGACATGTCAAATATTATTAATTTTTATTCTATTTTTACAACATGTTAAATATATAATATACCTAAAGGTGAAGCCGAGGTGTTAAAAATAAATGTATTTGTCCAAAACTCTTTAGTTATAACTATATCATCTATGTGTAGAAACTATTTATAAATTACATATCACTTGAGTCTTTTAAACTTGGAAAATATAGATCTTGGTTACTCATCTCAGTTTTAAACCTTTCCCACTACCAAAAGGATCACATACACTATCTCTCTATGCCAATTTCTTATCTCTTAGTCAGACCAATGTTACTGTAATGACTTATACCTTTTATCATAATCAAAATTTTATAAACTTGTTTATCTTTTGGCTTTGTAAGTTTTGGACCTGTGATCATTTTCTAGCTATCTGAACACTTGCATCCCACTCAGATTCCTACATTGACACAAGTGTCATATCTTGATGCAAGTGTCTAGTTCTCTAAATTCATAAAGTTTTCAAATGAAATATATCTATGGTCAACCTATGTGTTTTAATGTGAGATATTCTCCAAAAGGACTGGTATATATGCATGATCAATCTTCATTCATTCCTTACCTAACATAGACCTAACACAAACCAAACAACTCATAAGGAAACTTATAAAAAAATTTAATCAAGAATTCAAGTGAGAAAATCTTCCCTATTTACCATATATAAATATAAATCATAATAAAATAAAATATGTAGGTTTGAAGTACTAAAAGAATAGCCCATGAGCTATATTTTCCAAGTTACAAGTTAGGTCACTATTGTACTTGATTATCACATATTACATCCTTATGCACACACAAGCCCACATGTAGGGGAGAAATACATGATTATGAGTCTCTCTTTAGAGTAATGGCATTATAATCAACACCCACTTATAGAGGAGTCTTTGGGGTTGCTTGATACTATGAGCCCACTAACCCATTTTTTCTACATTCACTATGAAGATGAAGAACTAGGGTTTTGATATTTGACAAGGGACAATAATCCATGAGCTATGTTTGAGTGAACCAAAGTGAAGGTGACAAAAAACCTATAACATTATAAGTGGTATCATCTAGATCTAATAGGTTTTTGATACTATAAACTTGCATCCAAGTTAGATAGAAGTATAGACACAACTATCTAATGTCGATGAAGGTGTCCAAGGTCACATAAGTGCTTAATCCAAAATTTAATGGCACTACCAAAATATTATTCCAAATTTATTCCTTATTATTTTATATCCAAATTTGTATTATCATCAAAATTAACTAAGCATAATTTTTCATTATCATTGCAATATCTAGCATAGTTGTACTTTCTATTTTTAGCATATCTCAGTATATAAATTTAAAATATTGTTTATTTGAGTTTGAAAATTAATTGGTCTACTATAGAGATATTTTAACACCCTTTTGACCTAGGATATCTCTATCCCCTTTAACCCTAGATTAATTAATCTATATTTTAGGGTTAAACATTTGGTGAACTTAATCTATATGATTAAAAATATTCTAGGGTGTTATTTCCTAGGGTTTCCTATTTTATTCCTAATTTATTTCTTTCCTTATTTAAAAAAAAAATCTAAAGAATTCATCCAATGCCAAATTTACCCAACCACAGGATGATTTTGAAAGATAATAAAGGTATATTTGTCAAGCTATATCTCTTGACAACCAAAGATATCAAACAATACTAGATGAGGACAAGTGGGCATATGTGATGCCTAAACTTGAAAAATGTATTTAAGGTACTCCTAGCTACCATCCTAAACCCAATATTCACAAACATTTTATATGGGATTCTGTGGTCCATGTTACTAGTCATCAATAAGGCAAGTCATCTAATCATGCCCTTAATGAACCTTCTAGCACAAAAAAGGATACATATGAGCAAGAGGCTCTTTCATATGATCATCAAAAGTTATGACAAGTATATAAGGAAATTTTGGTTAATAAAAAATTGTTATCAAAGGGTATATTCATTCAAATAAATTAATTCAAACCCACATAATTCTAACACTTTTAAATAATACCCCACTTTTCAAGGGCAATGATTCCCTTTTCCCTTCATTTGACTTTGAATTATTTTGAAAGGTTAACCAAAACGTCATGGGATCTTTACCAAGTAACATTAAGGAACCAATAAGAAATAAAACATTATAAACCTAAGGTGAAAAATATTCCCAATGTTCCAAGCTTTTCAAATGGTATACTAAGGGTACCCCAATTCATAGATCCAATATCATTACCAAAATATCCTAAATTCAGTGATTCAGAACTTGCACTTATTATCCTTGAGGATATGATACTCATATACATAGATTTAAGAGAGGTGGTGGATGATAATAAATGATAACACATATGCCAATAACCACCATTTCCATGAATCATCTTGTTTCTATGATGAGCACTATTGGGGATATTCAAAAATAGGTTTCTATACTTCAAAAGCAAATGGCTTTCCATAATACTAGTTTAAATGTTACCTCATTCAATAATCAACATTTTAAATAATGTATACTTGAATATATTTATTTGAATTGTTTTAATCTTATATATTTACCTATCTTTTGGCATCATAAATATCCATTTGAGCACATGATTAACTATGTACATTTTTTTGGTTAATAGGCAAAAAGATAAAAACTATTACTAAAGGTATTTCATATGAGCATTTCCAATGAAGCTCATAATTGGTTCTATAACCTATCAAAGGGTTCCTTTACAACATTTTCATAATTGGAAGATTCATTTTTCATGGATTTCAATGTCCACATGGTGACAAAACTTATATTATAACATTTAAAATATTTCAAACAATGTGATGATGAATACCTTCAAGATTATACCATTTGATTCAAAATTACATCATATGAGCTATCATTTAGATCTTCAGGTTTGAAGTTGAAATTAATTTTTACTAGAGGGATTATTTATCCCTTTAAAGAAAGAGCATTTAACAAACAATATGATTCATTTACCCATTTATATGTGGATATGCATATATGTGTTCAATCATACTTACTCATCTAAAGGATATTAACATATCCCATTATAAATACCAAAATTTTAAACTCACATAAAGAAGGGAGATGAATTACAAAATGAACATTATGAAAAAAAATCTAATGTTCCTAACCTTTATATGGGAGATTTACAAAATTTACTCAATATGGGACCAATCCAAGGCCCACATCCTATGCAAACACCCCAAGTGGAACAACCCAAAAAGAATCCACACTAATAATATTTAACAATCACATAATTCATGGTTGGTGCTTATTTTTGGCATAACCACATTGATCCTATAAAAACAAAAACTACCTATAATGTAAGACACTTTAAATAGCTTGGATTTGATCTAAATGACCTACAAACAATGGAGGTTGGAAAGACTCCTTGGGAAACATAACACTACCAATTTATTGTAATCATAAAGTGATTCAAACATAGCTTTGGGTTATGTCAGAAAAATATCCATATGCATTTACATTGGACACTCTTTGGTTATATCAAATGGAAGCTAAAATTGACCAAAATTAGCAAGGTATATCTTTTTCCCATGAAGGAAAACTGATCCATATTCCAAATGATAACATTGGTTATTCTATTTCACATGTTAATCATGAGGAGGAATATTCTATTCACAACTTACATTTATCCAACCATGATTACAACAATTTAAAGGATCCAAATTAAGGTTTCAAGGTGGTATATTTATAAAAACCAAAAAGATTAAAAAATTAAAAAATCAAAAAATATTTTCAGCATTCACAAGTTCTATTATCTCATTGGCACTATGTTGTTGGTTCCATTTTGGTATATGGCATACCATTAATTTATATATACATATGTGTTTTGTATATCATTTAAGTGTGATTTAAGCATACACATATACATGATCTATGAACTTTCAGATCTTGGGCCTTCCCTCTACACATGTCATGTGGACATTGGGGGAATCTACTTATTTAATCATAATACATTCAAGTTATATTATTATATGATAAAATTACATTATCATGTTTTAGATTATGTACTTACACATACATTTATACATGTTTATATCTTTCATGGTGTCCTTGATATTGTATATACTTAACATTTTTTGCTAACACATATAATCCATGGGCTATTATGCTATGTTTATGTTGGTTGCTTATTGTCCATGATTTCCTTTTTTAACTTCCTTGAATGTGTTCCTTACTTGATATTTTCATGAATTATATTACATGTTTTATTAGTTGAATATGTTCCATTGATTGTGGCCCTCATGCCTATGTTTACATATGTCATGGTTTGTTGTATGTTGACATTTGAATATGTCATTCCTTGCTTTATGGATATTTGATCAAGTCATATCCCATAGATTGTGTGTGATTTAAATAGGTCCCTTGTTTGAGGTCTCCTTGGACCATTTCCTTTTGATTTGATTTTAAGTGCCTTTGTGTGTGTGCTTGATTGATTATTGATCTTGTACTGCTACTATCTAGACATTTCCATGATATATATCATGCATATTATGACTTGATGTGATCACATACTATTTACCTCAATGATATATATATACTTAGACATGTTTCTCCTATATGATACATGGTTCATATATAAATTATACATTTATCTTATCCTTTTGAGGTAAGGTAACTACCAGTTTCTACTTCCTCTCACCTCAAAAGGGGGGAATATTAGTGGGGGAATGCCATAGAGGCAAGGATTCCACATTATTCACAAATTCAAATCATAGTGGGGGCATGTTTTGGAAACATGTTCTCCACACTCTTATACTAGGTCTCAATTTCATATTATAGTGGGGGCATGTTATAGAAACATGTTCTCCATACTCATACCAACTCTCAATTTCAAATATATAGTGGGTGAATGTTATGGAAACATATTCTCTACACTTATATGATTCAAATACATATTTTAAGAAGAATTCTATATATTGATACCATGTTATACCCATTTTCAACATGAGACATACATAAGGTGAAAATGCTATGCAAAATGGCACCTAAATTAAAAATCAACCTAGATTTCATATTTCAAACAATTCTATGGACTATAGCTCACCAGGTTAGACCATTATAGATTGTATTGATCCAATCTAGTATAATAGTTGGTTCATGGTATGGTTGAAGTAATTAAATCACTCAATCTTACTAAGTTTATAGGTTTTACTTGATTACATCATCTAACTTCTCTCTATTTATAGTATGTGTTGACTTGGTTCACTCACACTCACTTATTTATAAGTATGTTTGGGTTGTACAATTGAGCTAATCTCAATTTTTGGGTGAATAGTCACCTTTTTCTCCAATTCTGGGGGCATATGTCCTCCAATATTTATATATTTATGCACTTTACATATTTATGTTTGTCTTAATATAAAATCTAATGATTCATAATGATACATCTGTTCAAATCAAATTGCTAAAAGGAAAGGCAATTACATTGATACATAGGTGTACTCATAAACCTTGCTCTCTTTTAATTTTAATCATTTCATTGATTTTGATTTCATATTATATAAACTGATTATACACTATAAAATTCTCTTGGTTATAGGTTAGTCACTAACAAAAAACTTAAGTTAGAATTATACAAATAGAAGGTGTGTTATACACAACTAGGTACACATTTATTTTCCTTTAAACTAGCAATTTAATTACTAGATTAAAGGGGGGGGGGGGAAATGTAGACACTACTTATAAACTATATAGCACCTCAGGTTGTAAACTTGGAAAATATAGACTTTGGTTGTTCCTCTTAATTATTGACCTTTCTCACTACCACAATGCTTGTATACACTATCTCTCTATGCCTATTGCTTATCTCTTAGTCTACCAATGTTATTTTGATGACTCAGACCATATATCATACTTAGAATGTTATAAACATTCTTATCTTTTATCTTTGCAAGTTATAGACCTATGCCTTTTTTTAGCTACCTAGACACTTGTTTCCTAGTCGAATGCCTACATTGACACAAGTGTCTTATCCTGACATAAGTGTCTAGTGTCCAAAAATTATAATTTTTTAAAATGAAATATATCCCTATGGTTGACCTAAGTGCTTTATGTTGTGTCCCAACATACTCCCATTTGTTTTTACATAGAATCCCACTTTGTCAAGTAGCCCTTATTTTTTAAGATCGATGGGGTAGCCTAGGCTTATTTCTTGAAGATTAGACTTGCATGTTGGCACTTTTATTACTACAAACTAAAGCTATGTTTAGTCTTATCTCAAGTTATATCTCCAACCTTTAGTTTATTTCATACATGTCTACCAAGGTTTTTAGATTATAATTATTTGTGAAGTTTTCATTTTTATCTAAAAGTATTTTGGGGTCTACCTCTTTCAAACTAATTTACTTACGTGTTTCCCAAAGTGTTTTTTCTTTATGTTTTATCTTGTGTGAGTTATTATTTACATAGATATTTTTCCTATTTTTCCCCCATATAGTTACCAAGTTGCCAACATATTCTACATGGAATTCACTTTCTCTCCTAGAGCTCTGGGAGAAAATGAAGTATGCATTATACTTTAGTATTCTAAAAAAATTATACTACACAGTGATAACTTGCTCACCTATAAATTTTTTAGCACTTGAAATTTTTTAAAAGACTCTCAGTTTAGAAAAATCATAAGAAGTTTCCAAGTGTCATCATCCTACTCACCCAAAGAATAAAAAAATGAAGTTTTAGTGTATAAAAGTTCCAAGTCAGTAGAGCAGTAAGATCCATCTAAGTGTCATGATACCCCAAGCCTATTACTATCAGAGTATTCTAAAAAAAATTTAAGTCTCTCAGGCAAGCAAAGTGTTGTGATGTTACCATGCATCATCATCCCACTCACCTAGAGCCTACACAATAAGGAAAAAGGGTATGACACTCTCAAGAAAGTGGAATCATGGGATGCTGCCAATATCTCATGAGCCCAAGGTAGTAAATAATCAAATGACAATAAAAAGGGCCTGAGAAGCAACAAAAAAGATAAATTCTACCATGTGCCCTTAAAATGACACAAGGGATGGTTAACAATAAGATAATTCTTTTGGAGGAAGTAATAAATCACTAAGTGTCAAATAGAGATGATGAAGCACTTGAACCAAAAGAAAGGAAAGCCACCTAGAAACAAGGATTGCAAAAAGAGTGACACTTCACTAAGCAAATTCGAAACATGAAAATATAAGAAGGAAAAAGAAGTTAGGGCCATTAATGCCATTAATTTTCATGAATTAGCCAACTAAATTAATTTAATTTAGTAGAGGTAAAGAATCCAAAGGAAATATATGTAATCGACAAAGTTAATTACAATTACATTGCCATCTAACTAATAACTGTAAGTGCAAATTCAATCTCTATTACAACCAAGTAATTCTATAGTTTTATTGAACTCAAGCTCTTAGGTGTGTAATAATGGCTTGTAATTCATGTCTTCCACCTCTCCCCTCTACATACTCTATTGTAGGGTCTAATCAATACACATATACAAAGTTTGACAAGGTTTCCCTCAACCATGAATTCAAGAATTATTCTATTATATGGGAGGAAATTGAAGTAATAGAACATTGTAGTCTTAAGGATTATCTCTTGGAATTCACAAAAAGGTACAAATAAGATATTATGGTAATAAAATAATTGGGCCTACATAATGTTGTGGAAAAAATTGAGGTAATGCCTTGCATTGACCTATTATTTGATTTATTTGCAAATGGCCAATTTTTTGGCAAAATTCTGCACTTCTTCCAACATAGAACCCAAAAGACATTTATCAGTGGACCTAACTTTGAAAAGTATCATATAATACCCCTC
Source organism: Torreya grandis (assembly GCA_037957365.1). Classification (NCBI taxonomy): domain Eukaryota; kingdom Viridiplantae; phylum Streptophyta; class Pinopsida; order Cupressales; family Taxaceae; genus Torreya; species Torreya grandis. The sequence goes on from JARHVA010002608.1 coordinate 1,532,035, forward strand.
CCTAAAATGTCCCACAATAAATCCCTAATAAATTCATGGATGTATGCAAATAATATAACCAATAAGTTATGGGAATGGGCTAGTGACACTAGTACCTTTATAGTCAAAGGCCTTATTTCTACTATCCCCATTGCCATATTTAGACTAGGAATTAGGATTTTTATGGCCTTGTTAAACTAAATTTATGGTTTCCCTAGTATAACTTACATAAATGAGGTTTGGATTCTCTTTTTGGACACTATCCTCACTTCCACCAAGATCATATTTATAGGTGAGATCATTAGTGCCAATTTGATCAACCAAGATCTCAATTCAGAAAACAGACCATATAAAAACTTCTATATCATATCTTATCTGATAGACACCATAACATGGACTATTAAATCAACTTTTGAGGAACCTTGGGAACCATCAACTAAATATCCCAATAATCAAATTTGTGATTAATTTAATGTTTTCCATATAGATAAATTCATAAAGAATATGACTATACTAACTAAGACCTTCTACCCAATGGTATACCAAGCCATTTATGACAAGGACATGACCAAATCATCTAATCAAATCTAAAGAAACATTGAAAATATTAGTGACTATTGGCTTTATCTAGATTGCACAATCATTAGAATAGAGGGTAATAAGGCTTTCCATATGTATTTATCATGATTGGTCCCATATAAGGTGATAGAGTAGTAAATTATAGCTCATTTAGCAAATTTTGTGGATGCTACACTAAGAAGTTCCAAAAAAGGAGATGTCCATCCACCACCCAACAACATTGGTAGAATCCAATACATAAGATGGGAACATTTTCAGCCAATAGGAAAAATTAGAACAAATTATTATTTCAAATGGGCACTTTATAGGCAATAGGACCCAAAAAAAAGTGCTAGGCAACACCTAAACAAAATTAGAGGAAAGGTGAAATTTAACTATGACCATGTATCATATTCATATGATGAAGTATTCATAAATGATTTTAATAATATAGAGGTCCATATAGGAATGAATAAGGTGAATATGTCTATGGTGGTATCCAAACATATATAATATCATCCAAAGATAGCCAAGAATGATGCTAATTTAATTAAGATGTAGTATTGGGTTTCAAAACATCCTTATATATCCTTTCCACAAGCTGAAGCACAAGGATAAGAACATATTGGTCCATATAAATAAGAACCTATGATAATTAGATATAGAATCATCAATGAGCCTCCTCAAGATCTCATCCCAATGGTTACCCTTGAAGTACCCACTATAGTGTCTACCCCTCCTTAGTCAGATACCAATACATAGGATCCCATAAATGTAACTTGGTCTAGTGGACCATTCTCTATGTTTACCTTTATTCCAATCACAATATTACATCATGTGAGTCTCCCATATTTACTTCCCCTTGTCTCTAGTTTGGATCCAACTCTATCCCTAATCCAAACCATTGCACCACCACCTCCATCAATATCTCCTCTTCTTGGGCAAGTGTCCACTTCCCTAGATTCACCCCCAACATCCACTATTGATCTCACCTCATGAATACCTATTACTCCATCAAGTTCACTATTATTTTATCTTCCCTTCTATTACCAACTTATACTCCCACTAGACCCCCTCTTGTGTATAAGAAAAAGCATAGAAATCTTCCAGTTTCTCCTTAAGGCACTCAAACAAAGGAAACCTCATGAGAAATTTTAGGGGAAGGATTGGATAAAGTTAAAGGTTATAAGGAAGCAAAAACTCTGGTAGTGTCAGATAGTGAAAAGGAGTGATCCATCAAAGAGGAATGGGAAAATAAAATAAAGACATCATTGTTTGAGACCATTAGTGAGACCATAAAAAGTGATCACAAGGATGAATGGCCACTAGAAGAGGATCAATCAAGTGAAACTAAGATTTTGAAGACTAATATATTCTCAAATAGATTAATTTAGGACCTAGATGGAGACAAAAGAGATGAAGTAGAGTCAAAACCTATAGCTTATACACATGGGTAATTAGTGAATCTACTTCTAGCGTCGACACCTACCATCATAATAGTGACATCTGTAAAAATAGTTCCCCTTATTGTTGATAAAAGAGTAAGTGCACAAGCTCATTATTCCTCACCTACTATTATAACTACTATTATTCTAGTTATTACTATAGTATCCATTCATGTTTTAGACTCTTCAAGCCAAGAAAACAAGGCCCATGCCACTACAATATTGTCTTTGTAAGTCCAAATCCTAACCCCCATAATCAAGTATGTCACCCCCTAACTAACTCTCAAAGGGCCCTATTTTGGTTGCTTACACATTAATAATGGACTATTTAAAAATCTTTCTCAATACCCCTCTTATTTATTAATTCTTTACATCCTCAATCCTTCAGTCCTCTAGACCCAATAAAAAAGTGCATTTTGAAGATTTGGTCTCCACCACCATTTTAACTCCCCAATTACTCCCTCCCAACTATCAATTCAATTGGGTCTTCCAATTGGTCATGCAACCCAAATATAATCTTACACCATTACAACACATAAGGGGTCGAGGAAAGGGAAATTCATAATTGACACAGTGGCCCCCAAGAAGGTCACTAGATGGAGGAGAGTTATTCCCCCTATCCCTAAACTAGAAACATATTCTTCCAATCCCATGCTTACCCCAAGGAAATCCTCATCTTCTACTCCTAAAAAATAGGTGGAAACTTCATAACAACCAGTAGCCTTGAATGTTCCTAAGTGGATTCAAAAAATGCAATGACCAAAAGAAGGTAGGCATGTCTTGGTCATTATTGAGTAGCTAATAGTAAAGTTTCATTTCATCAGGGAAAATAAGACTATAAGGAAAGTCAAAATTAAAACCATAATGGACAAGGCATAAAAGGTAGAATTGGAGAAAAGAGAATATGTGTTCTCTTTAACCAAGAGAATAAGAATGCTCACTTCTGATATAGGCACTTACATAGAAGACCCCTACACTTTCATAGACTTTACAAGGGGAGTAATAAAATAAATGTTTAAAGGCTATGATCAGGTCATGGATGAATTTCAAGAAATAAGTACCATACAACCTTTAAGAGACATCATGGATAATGTGTAAAGATCAGCTCAAAAGTTATATGATGTCATCTAGTTAATTAGGAATGTAAAGAGGGAGTCACAACCCAAGTGGGAAAATGTATACCCACTTACTAATAAGCTAAAGAAAATATATCCCAAAATCTATTTCCTAATCCAAGTAGCCTAAAACAAGGCTTATGATCACATAAACCAAATAACTACTCTAGATTTAGCATGGGCCCTGAACTACATAGCTTTTAGGATAAATAGCTTGATCAAGTGAAATAAAGAGATGTGAAATTTAGTAATACAACTAATCATATATGAAGAGAAGTACATTATAATTTTAGGGGAAATGAGGGTCATTGGTGTGATTAACCAAAGTGGTGAATTATTTCTTAGGGTCATCTTTTAATGCCTTCAAAAAATAGTAAATAGTTTCAAATCAGAAGTTGAGGGAAAAATATATAAGACCCATGATGACTTGCTGTAATTGATAAATTTTGATAGAATTAGGGTCCTTAACATAGAGACTCTTTATGTATATCTTGGATTTGCATTTAAATAACATATAAATTTTATGGATAGACTCTCTTGGCTCTTCAAAATACCTCTATTAGACTTTGAGGCAATTGAGATGAACTTTTAGGTGAGCCACACTCTCTACTTACAAATTCAGGTAAGCAAGTAGTCATCCCTAGCTACTTTACTTCCACCATCTATTTTAGGTGTAACTACTTCTCAAACAATAGGGTTAACCATAAATATAATGGTTATTAGATCACAAGTGTTAGCAACTAAAACTACCTCCTTGTAGGTAATTTCCTTTATAATTGCATTAGTTAATTATAACATATTTTGGTTGTAATGTTATTTTATCTCTTATGAATGATTGGCTACATCATGGCCATGTATGCCATGCATGATTCTTTGTGAGATATCCAAAAGGTGGTTAAAATTTGAACATGGATTGAGAGATGAGGCATCCCCATCCTAAGCGTATATATACATGTATCTCCTACATTCCAAAGGGAGGATAAATTTTGACATTCAATAACAAGAAGAAATCCTTCAAGTTATTCTGTAAGTTTGTGTTGTATGATTGTCTCTTTCATTTATGTATTACATTGATTATATTCTTTGATATAACTAGTAGCTTAGTTCATTGATGTGTTCTATATCAATTTCAAGTAGATTGTGGCTAATTAGTAGGATTCAATCAATTAAGAATGTGTATTATCAATTTTAGGTTGATAAATATTGCTTTTATGCAACAATTTTGCTTAGTTAATCTTTAGATTTGTGTATAAACATCATTTTGATGCAGCTTCCCAGATTGAGCTATAGCTAATTGAAGGTGATTTATATTTATTAGATATAATCTTTTATTAAGAGATGTAACAATAATATTAGTAACAACAATCTTTAACTAATAACTTTCAGATTATTGCATTTTATCTCCCATACTTCTTTATTGTGTTTGTTAGTTTTATGTGCCAAAACAACAAGTTTTAAACATTAGTCTATGGTGTTTATCCTTATTATAAATATAGTTAAAAAGAACCCATGCTCTCTATCTACATTTTATCTTTTTTGCCTTACTATTCCCTCTATTTATGGTTTATTTGAGTCATGCCCATTATAGAATAAATCCATCATCATACAACTCATGCAGATATAGGATTCACATCTATATGTGAACCATCTAGGTTAACAAGTACTTTTCTACCTACCATTCCACCATAGGTTATTATAAAACCCAATACCCACAACTCATGCCCTATAATGGATTTCACCTTTATTGAGATCCCAAAATGTTAGAGGCTACCTCATAAGATTTCTTGGGTGTGCATAAAACCAACATCAATAGGTAAAAATATTTTGGCACTAGAAGGAGGTGCATTTTTCATTCCCAAGATGTAAAGATCACTTGATTTGCACTATCTATATCTAAAATATTGACCAAGCCTACCTCTATCAATAACCTACTACATTTACCCTTGTAGACCCATATAAAGGTTAGGACCAATAGAGGTATTTTGAGAAGATCCCAAGTTCAATCATATTCTCCAAATAGGTGGCCCATCCCACATCCAATGGCCCAGCCTTGGTTAAAATTTTCTACCTTTAAAATTTTAGGAGATGTTTATGATCTACCCAAAAATCTTAAGAAGTACCTCCCTACCTTTTCTCCCTCAAGAGGGAGGACTACTGAAGAGTATGTGAAAGCCTTCAAAACCACTTTAGGAATATTAAATGTATTCCATGAGGATGTAGCTTGTAAAATATTTAATTTTATATTTTAATATGCCACCTATGATTGGTTTCTTAATATCACTAAGGGCTCCATTAAATCCTATAATGAGTATCAGACCACCTTTTTAGGATACTTTGGACAAGTCACTAGCCCTAGTATTATGTAATGACTCTTTGATAGCATGAAAAGAGATCCTAATGAACCTATTAAGTCATTTAATGCAAATTTTTAGAAAATTTATATCCAAATAGACAAGTCATATAATCCAAATGATATATTAGTTCTTAAGATGTATAAGAATGCTTTAGATCATATAATCCATTGTTGTTGATTTGACCTAGGCCTATGCTGAGGACATAGATGTTGATAGACAAATGAACCCTTAGTTGCAAGTATTAACAAGGACAAATTTTTATCAAGCCTACCCAATGCTAAATCTAGTCCCAAATGCTAACCAAAATACTATGACTCATAATCAAATCCAAACCCATATACAATTGCCCATAGATCACATTGCACCTAACCAGAGTTTGAGTTTCTTGAATAATCTTGTCCAAACAAGTAATCCCTGTAGAGGTCAATCTTTAGTTCCAGTCAATACTTCCACCACCCAAGGTACTATTTTTTATTATAATAAATATTAGTTAGACACCATCCAAAGGATGGTATAAAAATTGATTAATGAATTCTTGAGTATGTAGAAGCACATGGGAAATGTTAGCGACTAGAATACTAATAAGAGTTTTGGTTACCAGAGGTATAACTGGCCCTTCAACATACTGGGGAATAATACTAACCATATAATAAAATTCCTAAGATATACATCTTGGGGTTATAATTTACCAATTAGTGTAGGGTTCATAGCACATCTAAACATGGAGACCTGGATTGCATAAAATTATCTACAACCTTTGAAATCTTTCAAAGAGAAATGGATAGATAAGATATACTATAAAATCCTCCTAAGACATCTTATTCTAAAACCTCAGGTCATTCTAGCATATGAGATCCATGCATTCCAATAGTTTCAAAGGAGTAACTACAATCTAAGGAGTAGAAAACCTCTCACTAATTCTATGTCTCCCATTAATAATGCCACTAATCCTCCAAATCCAAGGGCCAACAACAATCCACCTCCTCCAAAGGAAAAAGGATCAACTATAGCCCATAGAATCATAAATCAAAGAGGGATACACCATCATAAAAGACATGAAGAAGATCAAATATAATATCACTCTATATGAGTTAGCCTAGATCAGTGAGCAAAGGGAACTATTACTCAGATCCTTAACTGAGAGATCCTCTATAGTTGGTAATTCAAAGGTTATGAATATAAATGTAATGATTTATAAAGACAAGCATGAGGTTCCACCCTTATTATTGATGAAGAAAATTTTTGGTAAGAATGATCATAATTATTTGGTAAAATTAGGAGCTTCATCTAATGTGATGCTTATGGTTGTTTGCAAGAAACTAGGGCTAACCCCATATAATTAAAAAAGAGTGGTTCTATAACTAGAAAAGTCCTCAGTACCCTATGTTGGGGAATTGTTAAACATACATATACAACTAGCCTCCAAGTCACATGCAAAGTAGTACATAGACATCCTAGTAGCTAACATTATAGAAGCTTATGATTTATTGCTCAATCAAAATTTGTTGAAGATATTAAATGGGTACATGGCCACTGATTTATCACACATGTGGCTATCATGGAATGGAGTGCCTAATTAAATCAAATTTGATAGAGAATCAAAGATTAAGTACTTAATTATAGAGTATAATGCCAAAATTAAGAGGGTTAACTTTGTATCCTTGCATTCTGGTGTCTATACATTCACCATAGAGCATGATCCCCATAAGTAGGAATTAAAAATCCATTCATATCTATGGACTCTCAATTTTGATGGTGATTGATCTAAACAAGGTTTTGGTATTAGGGTAGCTCTAACAAATTTGGATGGGAAGTAATACCTTGTTGCATATAGATTGTGGTTCCCTTGTACCAATAACTAGGATGATTATGAGGGCATGATCATATAGTTTGCATTAATGAATGATGTCAAGAAGCTAAAAATATTTAGTGATTTAGAGCTAGTGGTCAACTAAATCAAAATAAAATATCAATGCAAGATGACATATCTGAAGTAATACAAACACAAATCCTGGGACCTAATTGAGTCCTTTAAAGTGTTTAACATCAAATTTGTTCTAACAAAATAAAACCAAGTGGTAGATTCACTAGCGACCTTAGCCACCAACTTAGCACCATGTAAAGAGTCTAGGATGTAGAAATTTTCTATGAAATTGGTGCCTTTCCCCTTGATACATGATAATGTAGAGAATTTATAGGTCCTTGAGGATGATCAATAGATTGTCTAATTAATAAATAATTTTGGGGATTTTGAAGACCAAATTATAGATGAAAAAGACTTTATATGTTTAGAAGTAGAGTTTTTTTGGGTGATGGTATCATTCATCTCAAGGAAAACATAATCCCCATGGGGATGGTGTCTTTGGAAAGAATATTTGACATAGACTTATAAGCTAAAAATAAAAAACAACCAAAGATAAATTAGTTTGATTTTTTCAAAGAGAATTTGGGGACTAAAGAACACCCTTAGTAAGTCAACATCAACCTAACTTGTGTTGAGAGTGAGAAACAAAGGTTGAAAGATATATTGATGAAATGCAAGGAAGTAATTTTTTAGACCTATGGAGACTTGAAGACTTTTGATACCAAGGTAATTACTCACACTATTCCTATATATCAAGGGAGCAATCCCCTTAGGTAATGCTAAAGAACAATAAATTCCATTCTCTAACCTCTCATCCAAATTGAGGTTTAGAAGTTACTAGATGCTAATATCATATTTCATATCAAACATTCTTCCTAGGTAGTGAACTTGATAATGGTCAGTAAGAAGAATGGTGAGATTAGGCTATGTGTTGACTTTAGTAATATTTATAGATATTAGAATAAAGATAATTATCTTCTACCTTCCCTAGATGAGGTAATATAGATTGTTAGTGGGTCTAGGATGATGTCCTTATTGGATGGTTTATCAAGATACAACTAAATTCTAGTAGAAGTAGAAGATCAAATGAAGATGGCCTTCAACATAAAGTGGGGAACTTATGCTTATAAAAGTATGTATTTTGGCCTGATCAATGCTAGATCAACCATCCAACAAGCCATGGATTATGAATTACAAGGACTTATTGGTAAGTATATCATCATCTATATGAATGACCTCACTATATTTTATAAATATATAATAGATCATGCAAATCACTTGTAAAAAGTGTTTGATAGATGCAGAAGATATAGAATATCCTTCAACCCAAAGAAGAGTATATTTGGGTCATAGAGTTCAAGTTGATTTTCCATATCATTGCCAAGGATGGGATTTATATTGATCTAAAATAGATTCAATACATTTCAAAGCTAACACCTCCCAATAACAGAAAATAATTGAAATCATTTTTTGGTAAAACCAATTTTGTATGCAAATTCATTTCTAGGTTTGAAAAAATTATCAAACCACTAAATGCCATGTTAAAAAAGGATGACAAGATAGATTAGACATCTAAGGAAATGAATTACTTCTAAGACATCAAAACAACTATTGCTCAAGCTCCAATACTGATTAGTCATAATTTCACCAAAGATTTCATTTTATATTCCTTTACTTTATAACTTACCATTGTTGTATTAATCACCCAAAAGGTAAATGATAGTGAACACCCAATTGATTTTATGATTACTAATTTAAAAGATGCATAATTAAAGTATTCAATGATAGATAATAAAATTTATGCATTGATCAAGGCTATAAATAATTTCAGGCACTATATCCTAAGGAACAAAATTTATGCCATAGTCCCAGACTTGGTAATTAATCTCACCCTCAGTCAAAATGAGTTGGGTGAAATAAGAGGCAAATGGATGACAAAGCTATAAGATTTTCATTCAGAGATTAGACCAACCAAGATGGTGAGAGGCCAAGGAATAATCTATCTCATAACTGAAATACATCCACACATTTGGATTGAATAAGTCCATGAAGTCCAAGTGGTATGAGGTGAGTGGTATGCTCAGATCATTCATTTTTTCCTCATAGGAGCATGTTCCCCTGAGCTGAATAGAGAAAAAAGTGAGATTTAAGACTCAAATCCACACACTACATGATAAATTAGGAGTCTTTTACTATAAAAACTATACGGGCATCTACATAAGATGTGTCTTAAGATAATAAGTTATGGATATCTTGGATAACCTACACCAAATACTAGGTAAAAGACACCCTTATGGGACCAAAATAGCCCAAAATATCTTGAGAATGGGGTATTATTGGTATAAAATTTTAGAGATGCCCAAAACCATGTTAGGACCTACCAAAAATGCCAAGTCTTTGGGAACAGAGAGGTTAATGTTGACATGTCACTACACCTTGTCATTAAGGGTCATCATTTTGCACAATGGGGTCTTGACTTAGTTAGAGTAATCAATCTCAATTCCTTATTAGGGCATAATTTCATCCTTATAGCCACTTACTATTACACTAGGTGGATAAAAGTAGTGGCCATAAAGAAATCTAGAGCTAAAGATGTCATTGATTTTCTATAGGAGTATATACTAACTAGGTTAGGTACTCCCATATATCTAGTCAGTGACAATGGCTTAGATTTTCAATATGTTTAATTCACTAAGTGGCCTAAAATAATTAGATAACAATCAAGTCCTCTTAAAAATATTACCCCTAAGGGAACAGAGTAACTGAATCTAAAAATAAGAACTTGATGGATGCCATTAAGAAGACAGCTTAGGATAAACCAAGAGAATGGCACCTATTATTGAAATATGCATTATGGGAGGATAGAATAAGATAAAAATAGGCCCTAAAGACTTCACCTTTCTTATTAGTATATGGATGATAACCTATTTTCCCCATGTCTCTTAAAATCCTAACCTATCAGTTTATGAAAGAATACATGGAAGAGTATCCAAGGATTTAGTTTGGATTGTTAGACATAGTCCAGCTTGAGGATTCAAGGACCAAAGCACTACAAATCTTCAACAAACATTAGGATGTTGTTAAAATGTGGTTTGACAAAAGATACAAGATCAAGGCCATTCAAAATTTAGACCTAGTTATCCTATGGGATAAATCTCATGAGAAGAAAAGCTAACACAATAAGTTCACTCCCTTGTGGATTTGACCATATCAAGTGTCTGATATCTTATGTAATAATGATTTCTATTTGAAGGAACTTGAAGGTAATAACCTAGCTTTCCCAGTCAATGGGAAGTTTTTGAATCACTACTTCATGGTTTCTCCCACGGAGGATGTCTCTAAGTAACATCAGGTGTTGTGGTAGAGGTAAAATTATAATAGTTTTTACTACTTCATTAATTATCTTTACTATTTTTCATCTTTCACTATCATTAGGGTAGTTTCTATTATTTCTAGATTAACCTTTCCTTCTCTCATCATTTTGTTTCTTTAGATTAGTTCCTTGTTGTCTAGAGTAGGAGTCTTTTATTTTAGAGTAGCATGATTGAATCCTTCTTGAATGATCAAAATGATATTCAATCTATTATGGTTCTTATACATGCTTGGGATTACATACTAAATCCATGAAGATGGGTCCAAAATGGAGGGTAAGTAAATCAAGGGCCTAAATAAAGTACAAAAATTGGCTGATTTTTAAGCTTTTAAACCCCTACATTTGAGACTTCTAGAATTCAGGTATGCAATAAGAAATGGACCATCATCATATCATAATCATGCAAGTTAGTAAAGTCTTTCATTCCTTAGGTTAATCAATTATTCCATGCTAATACTTGTTTTGAGGTAATAACCATTGATATGGATGCTACTAGTAAGTACATTTTGAAAAATTGTGTTTTGTTTCTCCCATACATACACAAGCTCACAGTGGTCCCTGACCATATCTTATATTCATATTCTAAAGAAAATAAAGGACAAGTGAATCCTAAAAAGTGATAAAATAAACTTAAATAAAAATATAAAGGTGATCAAAGACTCAAATGATGAAATACAAATCAATATATCATGCATCTTGTAAGTTTATGAAAGGAAAATGGGGGAATCAAAGCTATCTCTATCAGGGATATGAATGCATGGATAACAACAAAGCAATGTCTAAGTTCCCTAAGTTTTTTTTAATACTTCAAAGAAGCCATTATGAAACCTATAGTTTATTATAAGTCTACCAAAATTTTCAAAACAAGGATAAAATAAAATCACTCTATCACACACATATCTAAGGTATGTGTAAGGCTAGTATGTTTCATGTAGTTTTGGAAGCCTCTTTCATGTTTTTAGTTTAATTATAATTTTTTGGTGTGATCTATGTTAGGGAATGGAGCTAAAAGCTTCATCCAAGAGCAGGAGTAAGTTACAGGAGTTGTAGGTCGCCGACGACGGTCTGTAGGAGACCAAAGGCGACCGACGCCGGTCAGAAGGAGACCAGGGTCGGCCAACGTCGGCAGGTTCAAGCCAGCAGGGACCGACATCGGTCACCTGTGTAGGCAGAATCTATTTCCGTGAGCGAACAGAATGTTTGCATGCTAAGAGAATGAAGTGTTAGTTCAAAGCACGCGTTTCTAATTTGAGTGTGACGGAAATTAGAGTCCTTGTTTAGAGATGCATCTATCAGTTGTAAGTGCATGTTCATGAGTGTCTATTATTATATAATAGAGATAGATCTTCTTAGTTCATTAGACAATACAGGACAAGAATAAGAAGAACAGGTTAAGACAATACTGTAGAGTTAGAATACAGATTGTATATCAATCCAGACTTGTTGGAGTTGATTGTTCTTGAGAGAGATAGCTCTTAAGGAATAGAGATCTAGTGAGAGATCTATACATCTAGGAGAGATGTGGAAGAAAGAAGTTTCTTCAATTGTATTCCTTTTGTAAAGAGTTTGTTAATACAAGTTTTCAGGGTGTTTTCTTGTATCTCTTGTTCTTGCTATTATTTGATTCTAGTTACTTGTCTATCTGATTTATTTCTGCGTTTATTGCTTTCATAAGTGTAATCATTGTTGGTTGATCCCCAACAAGTGGTATCAGAGCCTAGGTTGTAGGTTCTTGTGCTTGATACCAACAAGTGGTATTAGAGCACATGTTCATTAACAGGTAGTTCAGATCTCGTTAGTGTGTTTGATTACAGGTTACTCATAGGGATTTTTGTTTGAGTGGGAGAAGCAATGGCAGAAGAAAGTAAGCTTAAAATGGAAAAGTTTAATGGCAAAAATTATCAACATTGGAGAATGCAGATAGAGGATTATCTGTATCAGAAAGATCTCTACTTACCGTTAGGTGGAATTGCAAAGAAGCCCAAAGACATGGATGATGAAGATTGGGAAGTTCTTGATAGAAAGGCTCTGGGGTCAATAAGACTCAGTTTAGCATCTACTGTGATATCTAATTTATCACAGGCAAAAACCACGGTAGAGTTGATGACTACTCTAGCAAATTTGTATGAAAAACCCTCCGCTTCTAATAAGGTATATCTTATGAAGCAATTATTTAATTTGCATATGAATGAAGGTGGATCTGTGTCCACTCATCTGAATGATTTCAATGGAATTGTAAATCAATTAAGTTCAGTTAGTATTGTATTTGATGATGAAATAAGAGCTCTTTTAATCTTATGTTCTTTGCCAGAAAGCTGGCACAGCTTAGTTATGGCAGTTAGTAATACTGCATCTGCATCTCATATTTTGAAAGTAGAGGATGTTGTTAGTGTTATCTTGAATGAGGAGATTCGAAGGAAAAGCACAGAAGAGACATCTGGGAATGCTTTGAATTTTGAGAGCAGGGGGAGGCAAAAAGACAAGATCAAAGGGAGACCTAGATCTAAATCTAAGGTGAGAGGAAGGTCCAAGTCCAGGAATGGCAGGAAGCCACAATGCTGGAATTATGGAAAGACGGGGCACATAAGCAGAGATTGCTGGTCTAAGCCTAAGGAGGATAGACAACATGAAGACAAAGAAGAAGCCAAGGTTGCAGGTATTGCACAAGATGCTTTAATTTTCTCTTTGCATAATAATATAGAATCTTGGGTTTTAGATTCTGGTGCATCTTTTCATGCTACCCCTAACAGGGAATACTTTAGTGACTATGTCTAAGGTGATTTTGGAATAGTGTATTTAGGGGATGATGAACCCTATAAAATAATTGGCAAAGGTAAAGTGCAGTTAAAGATGCAGAATGGCAACACATGGGTGTTGAGAGATGTGATGCATGTTCCTAGCTTGAAGAGAAATTTGATTTCTACAGGAAAGTTAGGTGATGAGGGTTGTACTGTAACTCTCACAGCAGAATCTTGGAAGGTAACCAAAGGAGCACTTGTTATGGCCAGAGGTAAGAGAGAAGGTACTCTCTATTTATGTAATTGTGTTTCTAACAAATCTCCTTCTGTATTATCTACTTCAGATGTGGATGCAAAATTGTGGCACTCAAGGCTTGGCCACATGAGTGAGAAGGGGATGTCAATACTTAAGTCCAAAGGTATGCTTTCAGATTTAAAAGGCATAGATCTAGAGTTTTGTGAGCACTGTGTATTTGGAAAATAGAAAAGGGTTAGTTTTCTCAAGACTGGGTCTACTAGGAAGAGGCATAAGTTGCAGCTTGTTCACACAGACGTGTGGGGACCGGCTCAAGTTGCTTCCATTGGTGGATCACAGTACTATGTTTCGTTCATAGATGATGCCACAAGGAAGGTATGGATCTATTATATTAGAAAGAAATTTGATGTATTTGAGACTTTTAAAATTTGGAAAGCTATGGTTGAGAATGAAACAGGCAAAAGATTGAAGTGCCTGAGATCTGACAATGGCGGTGAGTTCTGCAGTTATAAGTTCAGAGATTATTGTTATATGCATGGAATTCGTAGGCAAAGGATGGTTCTAAGGACACCTCAACAGAATGGTATTGCTGAAAGGATGAACAAGACAATAATGGAGCATGCAAGATGTATGAGATTGCATGCTGGTTTGCCCTTACAGTTTTGGGCACAAGCTGTTGACACTGTAGTGTACCTGATTAACAGAGGACCCTCTACAGCTCTGGATGGTGGAATTCCAGAAGAGGCATGGACAGGTAAAAATGTAGATCTCTCATATCTCAAAGTTTTTGGTTGTGAAGCCTTTGTGCATATAGATAAAGAAAATAGAAAAAAGCTGGATGCTAAGTCTATGAGATGCACGTTTATAGGCTATGGCTCAGATGACTTTGGTTTCAAACTATGGAATCTAGAAACTAACAAAGTAATTAGGAGCCGTGATGTTGTTTTCAATGAAAGAGTGATGTATAGTGATCAGCTGTGGAAGCTGAATCATCCTGAGTAGAGCAGTGGAAATTCAGATAAGGTGAAAGCTCCAAATGAGCTCACGGGAAAGAAAAATCATAGGAAGAAAAACACAGTCACCGGCGTTGGTCAGGTAGGAACCGACGTCGGCCGTACAGAGACCGATGTTGGCCGTACAGGAACCGACGTCGGTAGGTCAGAGACTGATGTCGGTCAGGCAGAACCGATGACGGATAGTAACAGACCTGGAAGTGACTGAGGTCAGTCACTGTCAGAGAATTTGGGTGGACAACGTCTTGTGGATGAGTCCCAGTCGCCCATCAGGAGGTCAAAAAGAGTAAGTAAGCCTCTAATTAGATATTCTCCTTTTTTATTTTATTTATTGCTAACTGATGGTGGAGAACCAGAGAGTTTTGAAGAAGCAATACAGGTTAAGTCCAAGAGTCAGTGGGAGCGTGGCATGGTTGAGGAGATGGAGTCCTTAAGGGAGAACCAGACATGGGATCTGGTTGAATTGCCAGTAGGTAAGAGGACACTGAAGAACAGATGGACTTACAGGTTGAAAGAAGGTGAGAATGGAAAGATGAGATATAAGGCCAGATTAGTGGTAAAAGGATTTGCACAAAAGCCAGGTATTGACTTTGGTGAGATTTTCTCTCCTGTTGTTAAAATGACTTCTATACGGACTGTACTGTCTTTAGTTGCTATAGAGGATTTGCATCTCGAGCAACTTGATGTTAAGACAGTGTTTCTTCATGGAGATTTGGATGAGGAAATTTATATGGAACAACTAGAAGGATATGAGGTCAAAGGTAAGGAGAAGCTAGTGTGCAGGTTGAAGAAAAGCTTGTATGGCCTCAAGCAAGCTCCAAGGCAATGGTATTTAAAATTTGACAGTTTTATGACTGAGCACGGCTACAGTAGGTGTCAATCCGACCATTGTGTGTATTTTAAGAGATTTGATAACGGTAGATATATTATTCTATTGTTGTATGTAGATGATATGCTGGTTGCAGGATCACACATGCAGGGCATCTCTGAGCTCAAGGTAAAGTTAGCTCATACGTTTGCTATGAAGGATTTGGGAGCAGCAAAGAAAATCCTTGGCATGAGCATCAAGAGAGACATGAAAAATCACAGGTTGATATTGTCTCAAGAAGATTATGTGGACAAGGTGTTGAAACGGTTCAATATGCAGGATGCTAAACTGGTAAGCACACCTTTGGCTGGACATTTTAAATTGAGTAAAGAACAATGTCCTAATTCACATGATGAGGTAGAGTACATGAGTAAAGTTCCATATTCTTCCGCAGTAGGGAGTTTAATGTATGCAATGGTTTGTACTAGACCGGATATTGCCCAAGCAGTGGGAGTAGTAAGTAAGTATATGGCCAATCCAGGTAAGGAACATTGGAAAGCAGTTCAATGGATCCTTAGATATCTAAAAGGAACCAGCAGTAAGCATTTGTGCTATGGAGGTTCAGGTACTTCTCTACATGGTTATGTAGATTCAGATATGGTAGGGGATTTCGATGGCAGGAGGAGCACTACAGGTTATGTTTTTACTGTAGGTGGAACAACAGTTAGCTGGATATCTAAGTTGCAGAAGGTTGTTGCCTTGTCAACTACAGAAGTAGAGTATATTGCAGTCACAGAGGCTAGCAAGGAAATTATATGGATGACACGGTTCATGGATGAGCTTGGTAGGGAGCATGAGAGTTGCAGATTGTATAGTGACAGTCAGAGTGCAATCCATTTGGCCAAGAATTCGGCCTTTCATTCAAGAACAAAGCACATACAGCTAAGGTACCACTTCATACGATAGGTATTGGAAGATGGTGAGTTAAAGCTGGAGAAGATCCATACAGATAGGAATCCAGCTGATATGTTAACCAAGCCAGTTACTAAGGAGAAGTTGAATCTTCATTCAACTTTCGTTGGTCTTCATGATTGAGTTGAAGATGGAGGAACTAGAAGATGATGCTGTACAGGTATTGGTGCAGCTGTTTATCTCCAAGTGGGAGATTGTTAGAGAATGGAGCTAAAAGCTTCATCCAAGAGCAGGAGTAAGTTATAGGAGTTTTTGGTCACCGACGATGGTCTGCAGGAGACCAAAGGCAACTGACGCCGATCAGAAGGAGACCAGGGTCGGCCGACGTCGGCAGGTTCAAGCCAGCAGGGACCGACATCGGTCACCTGTGCAGGCAGAATCTATTTCCGTGAGCGAACAGAATGTTTGCATGCTAAGAGAACGAAGTGTTAGTTCAAAGCATGCGTTTCTAATTTGAGTGTGACGGAAATTAGAGTCCTTGTTTAGAGATGCATCTATCAGTTGTAAGTGCATGCTCATGAGTGTCTATTATTATATAATAGAGATAGATCTTCTTAGTTCATTAGACAATACAGGACAAGAATAAGAAGAACAGGTTAAGACAATACTGTAGAGTTAGAATACAGATTGTATATCAATTCAGACTTGTTGGAGTTGATTGTTCTTGAGAGAGATAGCTCTTAAGGAATAGAGATCTAGTGAGAGATCTATACATCTAGGAGAGATGTGGAAGAAAGAAGTTTCTTCAATTGTATTCCTTTTGTAAAGAGTTTGTTAATACAAGTTTTCAGGGTGTTTTCTTGTATCTCTTGTTCTTGCTATTATTTGATTCTAGTTACTTGTCTATCTGATTTATTTCTGCATTTATTGCTTTCATAAGTGTAATCATTGTTGGTTGATCCCCAACAATCTATGTTCACTTTATAATTGATAACAAAAGATTTTGGGTGCTTGAATACTCTAGAGTATTCCCCCTATGAGTCACCATTTATTATATCCCAACATACCCCCATTTAATTTTTCAAATAAGGACCCACTTTTTCAAATAACCTTTTTTTTTAGGATCAGTGGGGTATCTTAAGTTTGTTTATTGAAGATTAGACTTGCATGTTGACACTTTTATTATTACAAACCAAAGTTATGCTTAGGCTTGTCTTGATTTATATCTCTAGACTTTGGTTTATTTCTCACATGTCTATCAAGGTTCTCAGGTTTTAATAGTTTTTGAAGTTTATTTTATCACTTTTTAGATGCCTTGTCCTTTATTTTCTTTAGAATATGAATATAAGAGAGGGTTATGAACTAACTTACATTTTTACCAAAGTTTGTTACTTTGTGTTTTATCTTATGCAGGTTATTTTCTTAGATTTTTTTTCTATTTTTCATCCAGACACCTGTCAAGTCACCAAAGCCTATTACATGGCATTCAATCACTCTCTTAGAGCCTCAAGAGCAAATGAAGTATGCATTATACTTTAACATTATAAAAGTTTTATGCCACATAGTGATAGACCACTCACCCATAACATTTTTAGCACTTGGAAATTTCTAAAAGACTCCTGGGTGAGCAAAATTATGAGATGTTACCAAGTGTCATTATCCCAATCACCTGATGACTAATAGATTTAAGTTTTGGTGTATGAAAATTCTAAGCCAATAGAGTGGAAATAATTATTCAAGTGTCATGATCCCATAAGCCCATTACTATAAGAGCATTCTAAAATGTTTCTAATTCTCCCAAGAAAGTGGGTTGGTGAGATGTTTCCATGCATCATCATCCTACTTAACTAGAGCCTATAAAGTAAGGATTGAGGGTACAACACTCTTGGTAAAGTGTAATCATGGGATGCTACTGTTGACACAGGAAATTACACCCTTAGCAGGAGACCGAGCTCCTACCTTCTCACAACATGGAAACTCCCCTCTCACCTGTGGGACTCACGAAGATGGAGGGGAGAGTCTCTAGATAAGGGCTAGATCCCTTTGATGCATTGTGTTTGTTTCAGCAAGTGCTAATACATACATATATATAGATATAAAAGGGGGGGATGAAAAGGGAGAAAGATGCAGGAAAACAAACCTACTTTAATGAGGTGATACACCAAAACAAGATGACCTTCACACACCCACTCTTGAAATCAGACAAATGCATGCATACACTACACATTTGGTAGAAGGACCAGGCTACAAGAAATTGGAAAGGAGGCTTTCATGAAAACACAAGAAAGAAAAAATCACTGAGGCATTGTGAAATGCACACTATAAGTAACTTCCTCTATTTTGGTCTTCCAAATGTCAGCTCTTCTCCTTTCAGCTGTAGAAATGGCACCTTGTAGATAATAGGTATGCTAGTGTTGAACCTATGAGAGCATTAAGAAACAATGATTGAACACAAAAACAAACACTCAAGACATACTTAGATATATCTATCCAATAGAGGTAAAAACTACTTTTATTTGATTCAAGTGGAAATTTTGCCAGGGCTATGCCTTGTTAAAATGTGAAAAGATCCTTACAAAATGACCAAGTTTGTAATATATATGGAAAGGCAAGGAGGCTCATTTGGCACTCCTTGTTTACAAGTGGCAATCACATCTCTTCATTGGGAAGAACAAGTTGCTCAAAACATTAATGAGCCATCTACTTTGTCTGCTCAAAATCTGCTCTTTTCAGGTCAATACATGATTTGTCTACTCATTAAATGTAAAATGGAGAAAATTGGCTGCTTTACTAGCTACTTGCATCCCAAATAATCAATTTGTTGGCACTATTTCACCTACCAGAGTCACTTCTCAAATTGGTGCCACTTAGACTAACTGCTTACTCATTCCTTACTTGTCACTTTGTCTTTCTTCAATTTTGTCTTATCTAGCTCATTCGGCCCCTTTGGGTGAATATCTTGGTGGGTCGCTGCATTCTGGGCTTCTGGTTAGCACTCTCCTTTTGCTTTTAAAACAAACAACTATTTCACTTTATCAAACTTGACATCCTCTGGGTCATCATCGGGTCTTCATGGCTTCTCTATGGCATCCTTGCCTTTGAACCAAGACTGTGAATTGAACTCATTACTCTTGCTGAACCCGATATGAATTGGCCTTAAATAGCAGAGGAGAAGTTGACCAAAATTTTGCCTGTGGGCAAAATGGGTCAACAAATTGGTGACTCACAGGGGAAGCATGCCTACTATGCTTAGAACCCAATTGCCTTGCAGTCCATTAGGCACAGAGTTAGATGCAGCTATGAAAGGATTAGCAACAGCCTCAAAAGATCTGAGAATCAAATATGAAGCCTTTACCCCACACACAAAGGGAAACACACAAGGCTAAAAAACACTACCTATACAACTACACTTAGGGAAAGTAGGAAAAGAAACTGAAAGCAAATTACTATATACAGCTAACTAGGTATGTTCACCTCCCTCCTGGATCGAAGGGGAAATTTCTCAAGTCCCCTTCTTGGCAAGAAGACTTATGGTGCCAGGCAAGTAGCTGAATAAAAGAGAGAGTTGGTGACCTACTCCTCTTGCCTGTCACCTGAGTTGGCTGGGATCTAAGTGGATCAGATTCAAACATGCCTCTGACATACATGTATTCTTCTTATCCTGGAGGCTTGTTAAATGTTGGACCTTCATATTGGTGCTCCTCACCAAGAAATCAATGGCTACTGGCTCATCACCATAAGCCCTTTGATCTACACATTCCTTTTATAATGTATCATGGTCTAACTTTTTTCTTTCAACTTCATTGTAGGCTCTATCAGACTCATTCTCTACTTCCTTTTGGCCTTCTTGAAGAAGGGTGACTATGGTGATGTCTGAAATGGACTCACAAACTGATTGCTCATCCCACAGAACATCACCTCTTTCTTCAAAAATATTTTCTTCAAGGCATTCCTCCAAGAAGATAGACCTCTCCTTTTCCTCCTACAACTCAGGCTCCTCAGCGTAGTCATCCTCATCATCAAAATAACAAGGAAGTTCATCAAATAAAGGGGTAGAGAGCTCACCATGCATTTGTTCCTCCTCGTATTGCTGGAACATCTGCATATATGCAAGACCTGCATCTTCTCCACTGTTGATAAGGTCTTCACAAGAAGCATCAATGATGATTTCTTCTTCATTGTCACTCATGATAACCTCTTGAAGAACTGTAGATTGGATCTTCTGCTCCTCACTCACCTCCTACAGAACAGGTTCCTCCTTGAGAAGGGGTGAACTAGAGAAAACATGTGGAAGAGGAGGCATTCCTTGATCTAGAATCAAATGATTCTCCTCCTTCCACTTGGTCAACACTTCATCAATATCAAGTGTGGCCTGATATTTCTCTTGAAAATGCATAGATGGGGTGTGTTCAGACATGGAACATACTATTTGGTCTGAACCATCCATCACACATAGGCTAAGGAATCTCATTTGGGACTCCAACTCTACAATTCTCCTGGCTGTATTTTATTGAAAAAGCCTTTCTTGGAGATCATTAGCATTATCATGAGTAGGAGTAGCTTTAGCTTCTTTAAGGTTTTGAGAAAAACCTTACTTCTCTTCTTTTTTGCCCCATGATTCTACTATTTTCCCCAGCTTAGGATCTCTGAATTAGAATTTTGCTTCTGTGAACAGGTAGTAACTTTGTTTTCTCCAAGGTCCTGGGGATCCTTTGCAAGGTCTAGAAGTTTCATCTCTCTTTCAAGGAGAAACTTCATCCTAGCCTCTAAATCTTCAATTTGCTTGGCTAGATTATCCTAAAAGAGTCTTTCTTGGAGGTCACCAGCATCATCATGTTGAATAGGAGCAGTTTCAAGATAGATGTGTTGGCTAGTGGTATTCTCCCCAATGGAAGATTCACGATCAAAGGAGTTAAAAAGATTGATCTCCATGGGGGGTTGCTCTGATGCCCTCTGGTGTTGGAAATCCAAGTGCATAGGATTGAGAGCAGATGCATTTGATGAGTTGGAGTGAGCAAGTGCAATCTGGTAGAAAGGATTTGGCACAAAAAAGGGGGCTTTCTTCAGGATAAGAAGGGGCACACAAGGCTAATTGCCTTGAATAAATGGATTTCTCCATCTTGCTACCTCCTCCTCCATGGATTATAGGGCCTATGCTTTCCTAAACAAACACTCCTCTTTATACATCAACTCCTACTGATATCTATACTACTCTTCTAGTCTGTCAATCTCCATTGTCTACCTCTCAAAATCTAGCACCATTTCCCTTATCGTTGTAGGGAAACTAGGAGAGCTACTTGAGGGGATTCTCTAAACATTTTGAGTCTGATCATAGTCACATGAAGGAAAACAAGACCCATGATTATGTGCAAAAGAATTATACATATAAAAGTAAGATTTTTGATGGCACCAAGCTGCTTAACCAGTAGATTCAACTTAGAGTCACCATTGGTGTTTGATGCAAAGCCTCCAAAGGCTGGTCAGTTGAAGAACACACCAAAAATTCTTCAACTCTTTGGATAAAACCTGTCCCAGTTGGTCCCACTGGGTATGCCAAAACTATTGACATAGGAAATTACACCCTTAGTAGGAGGTCGAGCTCCTGCCTTCTCCTCACAACATGGAAACTCCCCTCTCACCTATGGGACTAGTGAAGCTAGAGGGGAGAGTCTCTAGATAATGGCTAGCTCCTTTTGATGCATTGTGTTTGTTTTAGCAAGTGCTAATACATACATATATATAGATATAAAAGGGGGGGATGAAAAGGGAGAAAGATGTAGGAAAACAAACCTACTCTAAAGAGGTGATACACCAAAAAAAGATGACCTTCACACACCCACTCTTGAAATTAGACAAATACATGCATACACTACACATTTGGCAGAAGGACCAGGCTGCAAGAAACTGGCAGGGAGGCTTTCATGAAAACACAAGAAACAAAAAATCACTGAGGCACTGTGAAATGCACACTGTAAGTAACTTCCTCTATTTTGGTCTTCCAAATGTCAGCTCTTCTCCTTTTAGCTACAGAAATGGCACCTTGTAGATAATAGGTATGCTGGTGTTGAACCTGTGAGAGCATTAAGAAACAATGACTGAACACAAAAACAAACACTCAAGACATACTCAAATATATCTATTCAAATGGAGGTAAAAACTACTTTTATTTGATTCAGGTGGAAATTTTGCCAGGGCTACACCTTGTTAAATTATGAAAAGATCCTTACAAAATGACCAAGTTTGTAATATATATGGAAAGGCAAGGAGGCTCATTTGGCACTCCTTATTTACAAGTGGCAATTTCATCTCTTCATTGGGAAGAACAAGTCGTTCAAAACATTAATGAGCCATCTACTTTGTTTGCTCAAAATCTACTCTTTTCAAGTCAATACATGGTTTGTCTACTCATTAAATGTAAAATGGAGAAAACTGGCTGCTTTACTAGCTACTTGCATCCCAAATAATCAATTTGCTAGCACTATTTCACCTACCAGAGTCACTTCTCAAATTGGTGCCACTTGGACTAACTTCTTACTCATTTCTTGCTTGTCACTTTGTCTTTCCTCAATTTTGTCTTATCTAGCTCATTCGGTCCCTTTGGGAAAATATCTTGGTGGGTCACTACATTATGGGCTTCTG
This sequence comes from Torreya grandis, assembly GCA_037957365.1. Classification (NCBI taxonomy): domain Eukaryota; kingdom Viridiplantae; phylum Streptophyta; class Pinopsida; order Cupressales; family Taxaceae; genus Torreya; species Torreya grandis. The sequence continues at coordinate 1,555,089 of JARHVA010002608.1, forward strand.
GTTAGCGCTCTCCTTTTGCTTTTAAACCAAATGGCCATTTCACTTTGTCAAACTTGACATCCTCTGGGTCATCATCAGGTCTTCATGGCTTCTCTACAGCATCCTTGCCTTTGAACCAAGACCGCGAACTGAACTCATTGCACTTGCTGAACCCGATATGAATTGGCCTTAAATAGTAGGGGAGAAGTTGACTAAAATTTTGCTTGTGGGCAAAATGAGTCAACAGATACCAAGTGTCATGGTCTCATTAGCCTGAGGCAATAAATAATCAAATGAAATAAAAAGGCTCTAGAAGCAATGAAATAATGAAATTCTACCACATTTCCCTAAAATTACATAGAGGCCAGATAACAACAAGATAATGCTTTTGGAGGAAGCGGTAAATCACCAAGTGTCAAATAGAGATGATGAACTTAGAGTAAAATAAAGGAGAGCCACCTGGTGACAAAGATCATAAAAGGAGTGGAACTTCAGGTAAATTTAAATTTTAAAAATAGAAGGAAAAAGAATCTAGGGCCATTAATGATATTAATCTACACAAATTGGCCAACTAAATGCATTCAATTTAGCAGAGGTAACGAATCTAAAGGTAATATATTCAATTGACAAAGTCCATTATAATTATATTTTCGTCTAACTAATAAGTACAAACATGAATTCAAGATCTATTATGGCTAAGTAATTCCACAATATTAGATAACCATATCTATTAAGTGCATAAAATGGTTTATGCTTCACATCTTTCACCTCCCCCTTTACATATTCCATTGTAGGGTCTGAGCAGTATACATATACAAAGTTCAATGAGGTTTCCCGCAACTTTGAATTCTAGCATTATTCTCCTATATGGGAGGGAGTTGAAGTGGCATAACCCTATAGTCTTGAGGATCAACTCTTGACTTTCACACAAATATATATAAAAGACCTGGTGGTAATCAAATTAGTGGTCCTACATAATGTTGTGGGAAAACCTAAGGTGATGCCTTTCATTAACCTATTATTTGATTTATTTATAAATGACCAAATTTTTGGAAAGATTCTTCACTTCCACCAACATAACACCTCATCAACATATATTAGTGGGCATGCCTTTAAAAAGTACTATATACTCCCCTTCCCTAAAATGGCGTATAGTCAAGACCTAATTAATTCATGGATGTATGCAAATAATGCAACCAATAAGTTATGGGAATGGGATAGATACCCTAATACCTTCATAGTCAAAGGCCTTATTTTTGATATCCCCATTTCCATCTTTAGGCTATGAATTAGGATTTCTATACCCTTTCAAAACCAAATTTATGGTAACCCCAACATAAAATACATCAATGAGGTTTGGATTCCTTCTTAGACACCATCCTCCCTTCCACCAAGATCATATCTATAGGCGAGATTATTAGTGCCAATTTAATCAACCAAGTTCTTAATTCAAAAAATAGACTATATGACAACTTCTATATGATGTCTTATCTAATAGACACCATAACAGGGACTATTCACTCATATTTTGAGTAACTATTGGAGCCACCAACTCAATATCCTAAGAACCAAATTTGTGATGAATTTAATGTTCTTCATATACACAAATTTAGAAATAATATGACTAGTTTGACTGAAACCTTCTACATAATGTTATATCAAGCCATTTATTCTAAGGACATGCCCAGATTGTCTAATCAAATATAGAGAACCATTGACAATATTGGTAACTACTGGCTCTATCTATATTTCACAGTCATCATAATAGAGGGTATTAGGGCTGTCCATATCTATCTACCCTCATTGGTCCTAGATAAGGTGGTAGAGTAAGAAATTGTAGCTCAATTGGTAGATTATGTGGATGTTACACTAAGAATTTCCAAATAAGGATTTGTATATCTGCCTCCCATCAGCATTATTAGAATACAATACACCAAATGGGAGAATTTTTAGTGAATAAAAAAAACCAAAACACACTATGATTTTAAATTAACACCTTACAGGCAATGGGACCCAAGAAAAAGTGTCAAGAAAAACCTAAATAGAGTTAGAGGAAAGGTGAAAATTGACTATGACCATGTATCATATCCATATGATGAAATATTCATGAATGATTTGAATGATATAGAGGTCCATACAAGAATAAATAAGGTGAATATGTCTATGATGGTAGCCAAGAATATAAAATATCATCTAGAGACCACCAAGGAGGATCTTAAGATAATTGAGATGGAGTATTGGGTTTCAAAACCTCCTCAAGGATCCCTCCCATAGGCTGAAGCACAAGGATAAGAACATGTTGGTCCATCTGGACAAGAACCTATGAGAAGTGGATAGGAAATTAGTAATGGGATTCTTCAACATCCCATCCCAATGGTTATCCTTGTAGTAACCATTATAGTATCCACCCCTCCTCAACTAGATTCCACTACATAGGTTCCCATAAATGTAACTTAGTTCAGTGAATCATTCTCTATGTTTACATTTTCTCCACTCATAATAATGTAGAAGGTAAGTCTCCCATATTTCCTTCCTAATTTTTTTGGTTTGGATCCACATTTATCCCCAGTTTAAACCATTGCACCACCACTTCCATCAATATCTCCTCTTCTTGGACAAGTGTCCACTTCACTAGATTCACCCCTAGTAGCCATTGTTACTCTTAGCTCATCACCACCTATTGATCCATAAGGTTCACCTACTACTATCTCACCCCTTATATCACCAACTTATACTCCCACTAGACCTATTATTGTATACAAAAGAAAGCAAAGAACTCATTTAGTTTCTCTTTAGGGCACTCTAACAAAAGAAACCTTGTAGGAAATTTTAAGGGAAGGATTGGATAAAAGAAATGGTTTTAAGGAATTAAAACCTCTAGTAGTGTTAGATAGTGAAAAGGAGTGGTCCGTCAAAGAGGAATGGGAAAATAATAAAGATACATCATTATCTAAGTCCATTTGTGAGACCATAGAAAGTGATATCGAGGATGAATAGCTACCAAAAGAGGCTCAATCAGGGGACACTAAGATTTTTAAGACTAATTCAATATAATCTAAATTACATCAGGACCTAGATGGAGATAAAGGAGATGAAGCAGAGTTAAAACCTATAGATTTTACACATGGGTAATAAGTGAATCTACCTCTATCCTGGGTACTTCTCATCACAACAGTGACATATATAGTAATAGTTACCCTAATTGTTGATAAAAGGGTAAGTGCACAAGCTCCTTATTTCTCACTTATTATTACAACTACTATTTTTATACTTAGTATTGTATCATCCACACCTCATGTTTTAGACTCTTTAAGCTAAGATAATAAGGCCTAGGCCACTATAATGTTAACTTTGTAAGCCTTGGTCCTAAACCCTATAATCAAGATTGTTCACCCCTTACCAACCTGTAAAATGACCTATTAGGGTTGCTTACACATCATAATGAACTATTTTTAAAATTTTCTCAATACCCCTCCTACTTATTCATTATTTGTTTCCTCAAGCCCTTAGTCATCTAAACCTAATAAGCATGTGGATTTTAATTACCATGATTTTAGATTCCCCAATTACTCCTTCCCAACCATCCACTCAATTAGGCCTACCAATTGGTTATGCATCAAAAATAGAGTCTACCACCATTACATCACATAAAGGGTCAGAGAAATGGAAAATAATAATTGACATACTGGCCCCCAAGAGGGTTACTAAATGGAGGATAATTATTCTCACTTTACCTCAATTGGAAACATCTTATCTCAAGCCCGTGTTTCCCATAGGGCAATCCATATTTTCCACTCATAAAAAATAGGTAGAACCTTCACAACAATAAGTTTTCTTTAATGTTCCTAAGTAGATTCAAAAAATACAAGTAGAAGAAGGCAAGTAGGACCTAGTCATTATTGAGCAATGAATAGTCAAGTTTTATTTTGAAAATAAAACTAAGACTATGAGGAAAGTAAGAAGGAAAACCATAATGGTTAAGGGACAAAAGGTAAAACTAGAAAAAAGAGAAGATGTATTCTCTTTAACCAAGAGAATAAGAATGTTTCCCTCCCATAAAATCAATTGCATAGAAGACCTATACACCTTTTTAGACTCTATAGGGGAGTAATAAAATAAATTTTCAAATGATATGACTAATTCATGGAGGCAAAATAAGAAATAAGTAACATATAGCCTCTAAAAGACATTTTGGATTATGTGTAATGAGCATCTTGAAAGTTGTATGATGTCATCCAATTAATAAGGAATACAAAGAGGGAGTCACAACACAAGTGGGGATATGTATACCCCCTTACTGATAAGATGAAAAAATGGAGGCTAGACTCCATTTTATAAGCCAAGAAGCCCAAAACAAGGATTATGATCACCTAAACCTAATGATTACTTTGGATGTAGCATGGAACCTAAACTACGTAGCTTCTAGGATACATAACTTGATTAGGTAGCATTAAGAGATTCAAAATTTAGTACTAAAACTCACCAACTACAAAGAACATGTCATTATAATTTTAGGGGAAATGAGGATCAATGGTGTGATTAACCAAATGGTGAATTGGTCCTCAAGGTAAATTTTATAGATCTTCTTCAAACAATAGCAAATAATTTCAATGTAGAGGTTGAGGGCATAGTATATAATGTCCTGTGATGACTTGGTGTAGTTGATAAATGATGATAGAATCATGGTCCTTAACACAAAGACTCTTTATGTAGATCTTGGGGATGCATTGAAATCACATAGAACATTTGATGGATAGATTTCCCATCACTTCAAAAGATCTATGTTGTACTTTAGGGAAATTGAGATGGAATTATAAGTGAGCCATACTATCTACTTACACATTTAGGTAAGTAAGCATACATCTTCAACTACATTACCTCTAAAGGCTATTTTAGTTGTAACTATTTCTCAAATGATAGGGATAACCACAACATTAATGGATACTAGAGCACAAGTTTTAAAAACTACAACTACCTCCTCATAAGCAATTTCCTTTGTAATTGCATTAGCTGATTATAATAAAATTTGGTTCTAATAATTTTTGTCTCTTATGAATGATTGGCTACATCATGGCCATGTATTCCATGCATGACTCTTTGTGAGAAATCCAAATGGTAGTTCAACTTTGAACATGGATTGAGATATGAGGCATCCCCATCCCAAGCCTATATATACATGTATCTCCCACATTCCAAATGAAGGAGAAATTTTGACATTCAATATAGATAAGAAATCCTTCGAGTTGTTCTGTAAATCTATGTTGCATGACTGTCTCTTTCATTTTTATATTACATTGATTATATGCTTTGATCTAATTGGTAGATTAGTTATTTGATATGTGCTATATAAATTTCAAGTATTTTATAAATAATTAGTATGATTATATCAATTAACAATTTGTAATAGTAATTTGAGGTTGATAAATCTTGATTTCATGTAACAAGTTTATTAGGTTAATCTTTAATTTTGTGTAGAAGCACCATTTTGATATAACTTCCTAAACTGAGATATAGATAATCAAAGGTTATTTCTATTTATTAGCTATAATATTCTATTAAGAGATGAAACATCAATCTTAGTAACAACAATCTTTACTTAATAAATTTCAATAAATTGCATTTTATCTCTTAAACTTCTTTACTATGTTTATCAGTTCTATGTGCCAAAGAAACAAGCTCAAAACATTAGTATGTGGTGCTTATCCTTATTATAAATCCAATTAAAAATATATAATGCTTTTTGTCTAAAATTTCTCTTTTATGCCTTACCTTTCCCTCTATTTATGGTTTCTTTGAGTCATGCCCACTTTAAAATAAATCCATCATCACACACCTCAAGTAGATATAGGATTCACATCCATATCTTAACCATCTAGGTTAAAATTTTTGTTACCCACTATTCTACCACATGTTAATATAAAACCCAATACCTACAAATCATGACCTAGAGTGGATTTCACCTCCATTCAGATCCTAAAATGTTAAAGGCTACCTCGTAAAATTTCCTAGGTGTGTATAAAACCTACATCAACACTTTAATGTGAGATATTCTCCAAAAGGATTGGTATAAATAAATGATCAATCCTCATTCATTACTTACCTAGCATAGACCTATCATAGACAAAATAACTCACAAGGTAACTTACCAAAAGCATTCAATCAAACATTCAAGTGAGAAAATATTCATATTTTCCACTATTTCCATATTAATTATAGGGACATCACATCTACAAGTTTGAAGTACTGAGGATTAGCCTAGAAACCATATTTTAAAGTTATAATCTAGGTCATTATTGTACTTACTTATCACATATTACATTCTTATGCACACACAATCCCACACGTAGTTCATAACTACATGAGTCTTAGGCCTTCTTCAAAGTAGTGGTTATATAGGAAACACCCATTGACATAGTGGTCTTTAGGGTTAATTCAACACCATGAGCACACTAACCTTTTTTTTCCATAGTCACTATGAAGATGAAGAAATAAGATTTTTATATTTTACAAAGAGTAATAGTACATGAGATAGATCTGATTGCACTATGATGAAGGTAGCACAGAACCCAAAACATTAGAGGTGGTCACATCTAGATCCAATAGGTATTTTGTATTAGATATCTATGTCAAGGTTAGACAAAAGTGTCAACACAGCTGTTCAAGGTTGATACAAGTGTCTGAGGTCACAAAAGTGCTTAATCTAGAATTTGATGGGAGTCCCAATATCTACTTCTAGCCTAATTCCTTCTTGTTTTTTTAATCTAGATTTGTATTAGCATCATAACTATCTAAGTATTTTGTTTTCACTATCATTTTAATATTTAGCATAGTTATACTTTCTATTTTAAGCATATCTTAGTATATAAATTTATAAAATTATTTATCTAAGTTTGAAAATTAATTGGCCTACTATAGAGATAGTTTACCACCCTTTTTCCCTAGGCTATATCTATCCTCTTTAACCCTATATTCCTTAATCTATATTTTAGGGTTAAACACTAGTCCCCTAAAAGCACCACCATAATTGTGTTACATTAGAGCCTCTTTGTTTAAATGTCTAGTGTATAAAATACCATAAGATATGTAATTATGTGTTTTAGCATCAACACTATATAGAGCATCCCTATGTCCACCCTCTCCAACATCAGTGTGGGAAATATTATTCATATGTATAACTAGCATATCAATTATCATCTTAAACACATGCAAAGTTTCAATAAATAAAACCTCATTCACTATGGATAGGATTATCTTAGTTTGACATATATTTTGGATATATAGTCTCGTAGATTGATTAGGTGCACAATGTGCACCTAGTCCATCCCATGCACAACCTTTTCCTCAACCCTAAAACTTTGAGTAGACAAAATAACTAGGAATTTCATTGAGGATAAACTTTAAACAAAGTTTCCTTAAGAAATAAAAAGGAACCTCATGGTTATTACAAGGTGGGTAATAAAATACCATCCATCATCAGTCCCAAAAATTAGCTCTTATCAAGTCATGGTGGCATTAGTGGATTGGGAACAATTTTCATGATAATATAGTAGTGAATTGGTTGTTAGATCAATGAATATTAAGAAAATTTTGTCTTTTTTTATTTTTGTCTCCCACACCAATTTCTAACAATTTTTCAGCATAGTAGGACCTATATCTCTCTACTTGTTATCAAGTCAACTTTACCTAGTCATGACTCTAATGTATTTTCCAAAGAAGTATAGCGGGTATTGGTTGAATAGGATTCCCTCATTTTATTAATTATCTCTTCAATTAGTATTTTTATTAATATATGTGTAGCCAAATCCTCTTGACTACTTTGGGGATATTTTGGAATTGTACGAGGGTTATGAGGGTTAGGAGAGTTTTATGTATTTTGTTGTCAGTCTTTAATTCCCACATTTTGTTTTGCATGTGAATGGGTTTGATAGGTTATGCAAACTAAAAAAAAATAGTTTTAATAAAAAATAATACAAATACATTAAAAAAATACTAATTTTGGTTTTAATTGGTAGTAAATTAGTTTACTTTCCTCTTTTCTTGCATGTCATTATTGATCATCTCACTAAAAAATATTTTAAAAAGATTTTTACAAAAAAATTTAGGGTAAATGCCTAGAATGTGAGTGCAAGTTTGATGGTGCTAGTCACATTTATATGAAATCAAAAATTTTAACAAAGAAATGAAATGTTTCACCATTTTTTTAAAAATTAAGTCAATAGAAACATGTACACATTATAGGCTTAGTATTACCAAGCTTGGTTTAAATAATGTGTATTATTTTAATACGACATACACATTTATGATTACTTCACATTTTGGAAAAAAATATCCACTTTTTATCCCCCCAAATTCCTTAACTTACCCAATTAACTCCTATTGATAGAGATTTTAATTAACCCACTAAGGAAGGCAACATACCATTGGAATAAACTTCCTCAATTAGTGGTGATTAATATGCTCACATAAATCATTAGGTGTTTTTAGATCACAAACTGAGACCCATGTGATTGGTATTTTCCATAGAAATAAAACTAAATTGATATTTTTATAAAGAAGATTTGACACAAATCCTTCACTTGATGGAGAATTATATCCCAGATATATAGATGTAATTTAGTGTACTGAATTATGCATTAAAAGGGTTTTCAACTAGTTGGTCTGCTATCCATAGGTCTAAAAAAATCCATCAAGAATAAGTGTGTGAAATTTTGTGGGATATATTTCATATTTCAATCTATATCTTAATAAGTGGCCATTCTTTTGAGAAGGCTAATTTCCAAATATGCATAACTATAAATATGCCAAAGAATAGAGATCATAATAAATTGAGCCAATGTACTAGTTACATGTTTTTCAATGCACATAAGATCATCTTCCCAAGGCCTGGTATATGAATTAAGAAAATAAATGAGAGACATAGATATGGCCCTACATTCAATAGGATTATATTTAAAATTTTGTATTTGAAGATGAAAATTCAATGGCACACAAGGCTATAAATAAATTGAATTTTTTCTAATGGCATGGGCAGGAAGAAGATATACCTTATGTGAAACATCATAAAAGAAAATATGAAGCAAGCACAAACCTTAAAATACCTATAAAAGAGTACCATAATAAGAATGAAAAAGTGGAATTTATGTTGAAATTCTATAATAGAATCTAGAATAATACAAATGACTCTAATCACACTAAAATTGAGGAGTATATGGAATCAAAAATATTTTAAAAACCTAAAAAGGACACATATATACCTCAGAGGAAGAACGCAGATAAGATAGAAGAGGATAAGTTTTGAAATCTTAATATCATAGAGCAAGCAGGCCAAATAATGGATTATATTAAGGCTAATCCAAGTAAAATTTACCAAGAACTAATGTGAAAAAATAGCTGAGAGCATTAGTATAGTTAACCATTGGTGATTATTGGACACAACCATATATCTTAGATGTAGTTGAATTATTGTAATATTATGAGATATGTTTCCTACCAAATTATTAAAATTTAAGGGCATGTGCCCTTATTTGGGTGAGATGCATATTAAACTGAAGGAATACATATGTATAATTAAAAAGTGACCCTATAGGTTGAATCTAAACATGAAAATGAAGTTAAAATTAGAAATTTATTAGATGAGGAAATTTATAATCATATATCTAGTTGAAAAGCTATATTGGGTTAGCTCCATGGTTGTGTAGCTAAAAAATATAGGGGAGATACGAGTCTATGGTTATTATTGAGCATTAAATAATGTTTGTGTTAATGGTCCCTTCTTAATTCCCTTCATGGATGAGATAATTGAATCTATCATAGGCCATAAAGTTTACTCATTTGCATATGGTTTTATTGGATATCATCATATTCCCATCACAATTTAAGAATAAATTAAAATGACTTTTGAAATATAATAGAGGTCATTTACTTATAAGGTATTATCATTTGGACTGAAAACCACACTAGTAGTATTCTATATAGAAATTGTTAAAGCATTTAGTGACTTCATTCATGATTTTATAGAAGTCTACCTAGATGATTGGGTGATTTTATCTTTATTCAAATAATACCTATTTAAGTTGTAATTAAAGTTGGATAGATGTCAATCATGGTGAATTGCATTGAATTTAAAGAAATGTGTGTTTTTCACACCATTTGGCATACTTATTAGATATTTTGTTTGTAGTGATGGAATTCTAGTGAACCAAGAAAAAATTATAGTCATAGTGGAACTCAAACCTCCTCTTATTCTGATATATGTTCAATCATTTCTAGGTCATATTAGTTATTATTGTAAGTTCATTCATGGTTATACAACCATTTAATCACTTCTAAAATAATTATTATGAAAATAAAGTAAATTTGAATGGACTCCTTGATGCTATACATATTTTATAGATTTAAAGAAAAAGTTAGTCATAACAATAATTTTTGTTCTTATAAACTAGAATAAACCATTCCACATTCATGTTGATACATCAAGAACAACAATGTGAGCCATGATAGCAAAACCAAGAGATGGAGGTCTAGATCATCAATTCACTTCAAAAATCAAAATTTATATGTGGCTAAGAAAAATTATACCATGACAAAATGAGAAGCTCTAGTGATGGTATTTACACTTTATAAATTTTGACATTACTTTTTGGCTACCCCATTTTGTTTTTTAAATGATCACCAAACATTGCAATACTTCATTAATAAATAAATGTTGGGAGGAAGAATTTATAGGTGGTTAATGCTCTTTAAATAATTCTAGTTTAATATTAATTTAAAACTAGGTAATAAAAATGTTAGATTAAAATAACTTAGCCACATTAAAATAAGGGAAGAAGCCAAACAATTGCAAGAATAATCTCAAGATGGGTACCTAATAAGAGTGATTATGATCCTATAAAATTTGGGGGATATCACAACCTTTATTGAGCATTGTATATTTCTTGATAATTATGTATAATATGATAATAAGTAGTTAGTTGCACAAGCTTTACCTTTTAGTATTATCAATTGGTTTCTCTCTAAGCTAAGGAATGATGATGTTATGCATAAAGTGGCCGTAAAACACGAGAGACTATGGGTATTGGAAGAAACACAATAGGTAATAGTGAGAGGGCATTTTTTAAGTGAATTAATTATGATAAAAATATTGTAAAGTGGGCTTAGGTGGCCAACATTATTTTAATATGCACACAAGGTTGATTAACACTACAACATTTGTCAACATATAGGAAAACATAATATGATCTAGATGACATGCCTATGAATTTAGTTTTGGATACACAACCATTTGAGCATTGGGGCTTTGATTTCATGGGGACTTTTAATCCTTCATCTATTGATCTAATTTTAGATATATTATGATTGTGATAGACTATTTCACTAAATGAGTTGAGGTAGTTACAACTCCAAGTTGTAGTGCAAAGGATGCTACAATGTTTTTTTAATTGTAATAATTTTTGGATGCCTAGAATTTCATAATTGATAAGGGAACACATTTTAAGAATAATACTATTAAAATCTTAACATAAGAGTTTATGATTTTTCATCATAAGAGTATAACATATCATCATCAAAAAAATGGCTAGGTAGAAGCATCTAATAAGGTTTTAGAGAAGATGCTTACTAAGATCTATAATGTTTAGAGGGATGACTGGGAATATTTCATACCAATGATCTTATGGGATTATAGGAGAAATTAAATATGTGTAATTAGATATACCCCTTTCTAACTTATGTATGGAATGGAAGTTGCGATGCTAATGAAATATAGAGTAGCCAAATTTTGAATTATAATGATAATGCAAATAAAAGGAATAATAATTGAAACAATGGTTATGGGAACTAACTCACATGGAAGAAATAAGGAAATTAGAAAATTGGAATTAGGAGTTTCATAAGCAAATTCAAAAGGTGTGACACAATCATATTCTATGATCCAAAGATTTCTAACCTAAATAAATGGTCTTATTATATGAAATAAGATTTAAGAAACACCCAGGAAAGGTGTGCATAAGATGGAAAAGACCTTATATAATTCATCAAATGTCAGAATTAGGCACTATAGTATTCTAATATTTCAAATAAAATATTATTCTAGGAAAGATAAATGGTTGTAGGATCAAGCCATACCACCAATGATCTCTAAGATAACAAACATTATGACAATAAGTGTTGTATGGTATAAATAAGATTATGATTTTAGTTCTATGGTTTGTTTTATTTTTCTAAGTTTTGTATGAATGGAATATATAATTTTGTGATTGTAAATTGATTTCAACCATAAGAGATATCATGATATAATGAAATAATTTTTTAGTGACATTGGTTAAGGCAAATCAAGATCAGGTTCATGAGAGGGACATGTAATTTATTTGAAAAATATCTAATTCTAATAATGAGGTAAGAAAAAAAAAATTACAGGTGACAAAATATAAATAACTACCCATTACAAACGTAGTTAATGACAAAAAAATTGTGGCATTCCCAAAAAGCATAGATTTTATGAAAAGCAATTAAAGTTCAAAAGGATAAAGTATTATAGAATAAAATGATGGTGCATCACATCCCTAAATTAAAATAAATAAAAAATTAATAAAAAACACAAAATGGCCATGGTTAAAATCAAAATGGATATTTAAATTTAAGACAAACATGCAGGGGCACAAAAGGTAAATCTATGGATAAGTACAAGCAATAATAGGATTTTATTTGGTTTTCTATTAAAGGTGGCATACCAAAGTAAATCATACTTTTAAAAATTAAGTGAATGATAAATTTGGTTTTTTATTTTTAGAAATAAAATTTTGATTTAGTGATGAAATTGGTCATAATTAATTGCAATGCATCTCACAAAAGAAGGAACAAGTAAAATACAAGATGGGCATGCATCAAAACATTATTCCTTTGAAAAATACTTAGAACAAAGAGACAAGAATTATATTTGAATTACTAAAATATCTATAGATTAATAATAATCCATTTAAATTCATTGATTTAGCATATAGATAGTGGTTTTATCAATCACAAGGAGTTGAATATGAACATGGAGTACTTATTATTAATAGATTATGAGCATTATATGTTAAGAATTGGTGTGATTACCTATCTTTATATAGATTTAATAATGGATCTATTCATTTTTCAAAAGAAGTGATGATTAAAATCAATTATAATACCTTTACAAAAACCATGACATTATTGGAAAGGGGAGGTCATTATAGGTCTATAATGCGAAGAACCTTACCATCCACTAAAAAATTAGGGAATGATACTCCAGAAAAACTAGAGGATTTTAAATTGAAAAATTTATTGATGTATTAATCAAATTATCATAGAGTGAATTATGTGTTGATACTATCACACAAAAAAATGTCCCCAACAGGTCACAAAGGGTGTAATTGATGTTTCACATTATATTGTGAGGTTAGGAGATGAATTAAATTAGCTTGACATCTTCATAACAAAGCTTAGAACAAACATATAATTTTTTTGACCAACACAAATCAATAATTCCAATACCAATTTCTATTACTTTTACTCTATTTTACATAGTTAAAATCTCTAAAAGGATCAATTGCTCCATATGTTGATTATTGGCTATCTAATTCCTTATCTAATATAATATGACCTCAATATGGACAAAAAAATATTAAGTGGGAATTTTTTCAAGATGGTGGCTACATATTCAAAATATAATATCAATTCATCCATGTATGCTTGAGGACATCCTAAAATATCTTTGATTTATTGAAATTGTTATGAGGCTGTATAATGGAGTGAAAATGAGAATGCATGATTTGGGAAAAAACCAAGATTTCATATTCATTTCTTTATTGACATCCACATGACCCAAGCATAAGTTATTAGGAAAAATAATCTTATTTCCTAGAGCATCCAACTGTTGTGTTCCATATTACTAAGAGATAAGCAACCACAAGATCAACTACAAGTTGAAGTTAAAGATCAGTCATAGATAGAAGGACAATCACAACCTCAACCAAATCATAGGATAAACCACAAATGATAGAATCATATTCACAAGGGGATCTATCAAAGCACAAATCATTGAGTCCACAATAATTTTATATCAAAAAAGACACATTGATCAATGCCATGGTTGAGGACCCTTAGATGCCCATTATCATAATTGAGTATGATCTTCATCCATTAGGAGCCACACTTGAAGAGGTGTATAATGTGTTTCTTGAAGATATCAAGGATGATATCAATGATGAGGAAGAGGATAAATAATTTTTATTTTAGAAATCAATTCGAACATTCCAAGTTTTAAAAAACCTTCCTTCCATTTTATTAGTTGAAATTCCCCTACCCCAAAATCCACTATAGTGGACACAATGGCACAAGAGAAGGAATCAAAGTGTATAAATAAAGTTATTTTTCATAGAGAGGTGTTGGGATCAACATAAAAATCATAAATGATTATACAAGAGTCAAGTGTGATGGGAAAAATGATGCAATTAACTTAGGGTAAGCATAAAGCCTCAAGGGATCCTCTTATTGTAGAGAGTAGTGGGGAAGAAGCCAGTGCCTTCAAGAAACTAATACAGATACCTCACATGCCAAGATATACATAGCTAGACCCCAACCTCATGGAGTGAATGGTGACATTTTTAATTCCAAAGGTTAATCCAAGGAAGCACAATAGTAAGTGATAGGAAAATAGACCTTTACCATGGAATGATAGAATAAAATCTTGGTTCCTCCATTTTCATGACAAAAATATTATATGTTGAATCACAAATTCACACCTTCCACCATGACCACTCCATCTTATTCATTAATAATAACCCCATCTTCACCATGTTTCCCTACCCATATACAATAAACTCTTTTTAACTCAAAAATTGTTGAATCTTTGGATAGAGGTGTGCAAAAATAATAGGGATAGGAGGACCAACCTCCTTAGTAGGAACACTAAATCAAATGTAATTATAGACTCACATAAAATAATAACCAACAAAATACACTACCAAGGCAAGGATGAAGAAATATAAAATAGCCAAGGAGAAAGACCAGAAAGACAATGATGTCTTACTTGAGCAACAAAAGTAGGATGAGGAAAATGTTGTACAAGAAATAGGAAATAAAAATAAGGTTGAGGTAGATAGAGTCAACAAAGAAGCCAAAAGTAAATACCATGAAGATCTAAAAAATTAGGAGGAACAAAAAGAGGCTGAAAAGGATCAAGCAACAAAAGACACAGTTGATAAATCCATGAAGGACAAGGAAGAAAAGGAAAATGATCAGGAAGAGGTTATTAAATTTAAGAAAATATTTGGATGTTAAACTTAGACAATGTTAATCCAAATAACTCTAGGAAAATAACAACATCAAGGAGTTGAAGTAACATGAGTTGGAATGGTGAAGCACAAATGCAACCATCAAGAAATTTTGTAAGTTTGGGTTCAGTGTAAGAATAAGCACAAGAGGATGCTTTTTAATATTAAGATGATTTAAATAGATCCTAGTGGATATATGTCCAAGATATAGTGATTAAACATACAAATTTCAAAATTCCATTTACTCACATCAAAAAACCACCAGTAACATCGATAACTTCATCGACTCAACTTACCTTACCTTATTCAACTCATGAAATCACTTTAGATGCTTCAAAAATATGATTAAAAAATCAAATATAAGGTCTTGATACATTTCACACTTCCATTACTTAGAATTAAATTGATTTCAAATAGAAGAATGCCTAATTATACAAGGAGAATGTTGAGATGCCTGAGCATTTTATAAAATCTTTCAAGATAATTGATGATACCTTCCCAAACTTGGTAAAAAAAACTTCTTGGTGATCAAATAATTTCAAAATAAAATTATTTTGATTCTTTCATCACCAAGTTATCATAGGGTTGGGCAATAGTGCAATGATTGTAGGAAATAAAAGTTCAAGTGAAAAAAATCTACAGTGAAACTAAAGCAATATTTGAGTTGTTAGAAGAATATGAGTAAGTTATAGATATAATTATACTTTGATCTAGGAAACTTTAATAGAAGATGATTGATTTTAAAATACAACTCTAGGATGCATGGAAAGACATCACACCTAATTTATCCCAAGTAGATAAGTTAAAGTTGATCATGGAAAGTTAAGCATTAGTAGTCAAAATGGACAATGGTCTACAAGAATCACTAGCATTGAGAGATGATGTCATGAGCAAAATGTGAATTTGGGAGATATAAATATTATTGGTCCCCCAAAATGTCACTCATTTTTGGAACAACATATGAATTATTTTGGTCTTGCATGACCAAAATTCTCTCTCCCCTTTTCAAAATTTGTTCTGAGCTTTCAAATTCCTCATTTTTCAAGCTTTCTAAAAATCTACAGACTCTGCAAATATGTTTCTACAGACTCAACATGCTTGAAATTAGAAAGTTCAATAGGTTCAAAGGCCTCTGCAGGTGAGTTTGATCAAAAGAACAAGTTTCCAACACTTATTCATTTTCAAGACTGTTTCAATGGCTTGGTTCAATCAAAAAAGTCCATTGGCAAGTTTCAAAGAACAAAGGCTTAAACCGTTGAACTGTTGACCCTTGAACCATTTTGGTTCAATGGTTCAATGGGTTCAATGAACAATTAGTTCAACACGCTTGGTGCAAAAGATCAAAAAGACTTAGCCAAATAATGAAGAATGAGCCAATTGAACCATTGAACCGTTGAACCAAAGTTGGTTCAATCGGTAGGTTCAAGGGGCTGCCCCAAAGTGAAAAAGGCAAGTGCCCTTGCGGAAGGCAGGCAACATTGGTTTGAAGGTCAAAGAAAAGACAGAATTCCTTCGGATTTGTTTGAAGGCCCAAAAGGAACAATTCCTTCAAACTTTTTGTCCAATGGAAATGACTAAGTAAAGGAGGCTGAAGGAATTCACTCGAGAAGGATCCCAAAGAAATTTAAAGGAAAAAATGGCTAAGGAAGAAGCTTTCTTTTAGACATTTTATCTAAAGGAATTCCTTTAGACTTTTTGTCCAAAGGAAAAGCCTGACGGAAAAAGCCCGCTGAAGAAGCAAGAACTCATCAGGGAATTTTAAGATTGAAGGCCACCCAAAAATTCTTGAAGGGTAAGTACCCTTGTGGGGGGCACTTGACGAGAAAGAAAAGACCATTTTAAATATCAAAGGGACACCTTCCCTTTGGGTCATCCCAAGGGCCTTCGATAACTTAGACAAAGAAAGATAAGGGGAAGCATGATTGAACAAGACAAAGAATGAACCAATGAACTGATTGAACGTTGAACCGAAAGAGTTCAAAGTTTAATGGTTCATGGGTTCAAAGGTGGCCTCAGTCAAGGAAAGAAATAACAAACAGATGGTTCAACGGATGGTTCAACCAAGGAGCAAGAATGTAATTGAACTAGGAGGTGATGGAACAAAAGGGACAGAATGAACCAATGAACCACTAAACCAATGTACTTTCAACAGGTTCAATGGGTTCAAGGTTCAACATGGTTCAAGCAGTTGGTGACCCTTTGACGGTCTTGTCAATGTCAAATTTAAAGCAAGGGAATATCTAATTGAAATTCAAATAGATCATGGAACTTAAAGGAAGAACCAAGTGACTAACTGAAAAGAGAGCCCAAAGATTTAAATTTCTATAGGGAAGCGAAGATCAATGCAAAGGACCAAAAATATTATTTCTAGTAGGTGGAATACTTGATCAAGTGGACTTAGACTTCTGAGTGAACCAAGTCAAGGATGCAAGCCTATTTTTCTTCCATAAAATAATGGTGAAATGGATAGCTATGCAGACATAAAAGGGGACAGACCAGACAGTCTATACTAAGAAGAGACATGTTAAAGGAATGGACACGCCATAGTTATGGCAATACACTATTCCCAGCATGGTCCCTCCAGACAAAAAATGAAGGTGCATTGAAGACATTGACTACAGCATGGGCCATCCCATGGGAATGAGCGCCAAGCCTTACGTAGTTGCTATACATTGTAATTTCTCTCATTATGTAAAGGAGATCTTCCCGTATATAGAAGCAAAAACTCTACCCAAATTGAAAGGTGAATATTGAGACTTTGAGCTCAGATTGTAATTTCATATTATTTTATCTGAATGAGAAAGCAAGTTACTTGTAGACTTTGTGCTGTTATAGCTTCTACTATTTTAGGAAATTTTTTTTATGTCCATTTCCTAGGAGCATTCTTGTTTATTTGATCTAACAAGCAAAACTAGCAAAAGTAATCAGGAAGGTGTCTTGAAGTCAGTTGTGGAAGGCTTTGTGCTATCTGTAGTTGTCTTCAGTGTGTGTTTTCTTTCTATTTCTATGTAAAGGACCTTGAGATGACTTTGTACCCCCATTATTCTTTGTATCTCACTCTTGGGAATTCAAGGTGGAGACTTTATGCTACATCTTAGATTGTTAGTTACTCTGCACCCTTAGCACCCTGTTACTTATCCTACCAGAAAGATTCTTATTATTTGCAAGAACAAGCACTTCTGAAAGAAGAGAAGTGCCTTTTATCACTTCACCAAGATTTCTACTATCCAGGAAGGGATCTGGATCTTGGTTGAATGTTACTTCTGAAAGAAGAGAAGTACCTTCACTAATCACCCAAGATTTCTCCTTTGATCTGTGAGCATCATCTCTAAAAGAAGAGAGATGGATGGTTTATCCTACCCTCGTGTGTTATTTTCTGCTTGTTTATATAGTATATAACCTCTGAATATTTAATAGGGAACCTCCCCTTGATGAGAGGAGATATTTTTCCCCTATTGATGTAGTATACCTGCACACCAAGATGACCCATCCCCCTATGTTGTGGTGATAGGAATTATTTTGGTCACCAGTTAGCTGGCTGATAAAATATTCACCCAACAAATATTTTGAAACACATTTTTGGGAGTAATAATTCAATGCGATGTGGATGGAATCAAATAAATCATGGATGACATAATGCAAAAATTTAAGACACACTAGCTAATCATTACAGCTATGGGTGATGATGATATTTGAAGTATAATGAAAAGTTAAGCTCTCTTTCACACATTATTTATCATGGTTAAGGATATGTTGATGAATTAGATGAATTACAATTAGGATTTGACCAACCTTGATATTTCAATCTAAGACATCATTTATGAACCAAAGTGCATCCCACTTTCCAAGATCATAATGTATCTCTATGTGAAGAAGGCTCCTCAAATACTACTGTTGACAAATCTTCCACGAGTTAGATTTTTGGCCTTAAAAGAATAGGGTTCCAGCACTCAGTCATTTTCAGGTTTGGTTCAATGTGAAGGTTTAACCAAAGTGTCCATCTGCAAGCTTCTAGGCAAGAAGTGAACCATTGAACCATTGAACCTCGAACCGTTGAACCTTGAATCATTTTTTTTCAACAGGTTTGATGGGTTCAAAGGTTCAACTTCATCAGCAGGAGTTAAGCACATTTATCAAAATTTGAAGTTTAACCACTTCTTGGTTCAACAAAGCTTGGTTCAATGGGAATGGTTCAACGTCAAAGTTCAACGCTGAATGGTTCAATGGAAAAGTTCAATGCTGCTTGGTTCAACGAGAATGGTTCAACGTCAAGGTTCAACGCAATTGGTTCAATGTAAAAGTTCAATGTTTGGTTCATCTTAAAGGTTCAATGTTTGGTTCAAAGCCAAAGTTCAACGCTTCAAGGTTTAACATCTTGGTTCATGGGTGAGTTCAAAGGGAGCGGTTCAATGACTGCTTGAACCCTTGAACTGATTGAACCAAAATTTGGTTCAACGATGAGTTCAAAGGGAACAGTTCAATGATAGAGGACACAGATGAACACATAGGCCCGTTAGAGGATGACTGCTGCCCCATGGTGGACTGCCACGTGAATTCTAGCTAGAGGCCACGTGGATGACACATAGACTGCAAAGGACACTTGGACCACTACTGGTAGAGGAACACGTGGCAATGTCAAGGCATTCAAAAGAGCGAAGGCAAAGATAATTCCCTCAGACTTTTTGTCTGAAGGAATTCCTTTGGATAAAAAGTCTGAAGGAATTTGGGATAAGGCTTAGGCATGCCGAGCATATAAACAACCCAAGTTTTTTCAAAAGATAGTTTCTAAGGCAAAATCAAGACCCAGAATAAAAGGCTACAAAGACACATGAACTGCTGCACGTAGATGCCTGCTGGATGACATGCAAACTACCACCTAGACTGCTAGAGGCCACGTGGACTAGCCATCGGTGTGGAGGGCATGTTTGAAATTTTGAAGGTTATGTTTCAGAGGATAAAGCAAGGTAAAAATCCTTTAGACTTTTTTTCTGAAGGAATTCCTTCAGACAAAAAGTCTGAAGGAATTTGGAAGACAAGTCAAACAAAAAGCCCGCAGGTAAACAAGACCAAAATAAGACAATGCAGGTGTCTTGCCTATTTGGAATTTGTAGAAGCGGGTAATTAAAAGAAATAGTTTTGAATCTATGGCGGATGATGCACAAAAAGCTTGGAGTTGGGCAATGGGCACTGCATCTTTTATGGATCCCGAGGTGGATACTGGACGGGGAAGTGCATAAAACTTAAAAAAAAGTTTAACAACTTTATTGGGGTTAATTCCTTTCCCATGAGGATTAAATTCAGCAAAATGAATTCTTTGGATTGTAGTTCGAAGGAATTCAAATGACTTAACCAACCAAATACAAAGAGCCAATAGAGTGATAGGCCACGTGAAAAAACAAGTAAAAGAATAAAGGGATGACAAGAAAAATAGTAAAAAATCTAAAAATAGACTGAAGCCGACTGTGCAAAGGAGTAGAAAATAGACAATTTGATGAATGAGTGAACATGGAGTCTTGCCAAAAATAGACACGCCTAGAATTAGAAGATTCACATGCAACGCTAGATCTATTTTTGAACAAATGGTCAAAGTTTTAGTTAACTGATTATTTAAGAACCTGTTTGTCTTCATTCAAAGCATGCATTCGAAGGACTAAATCCAGCTTCAATAGGGGTTGGCTAGTTCATCACATGGAGTTGACTAGTCCATTTTTGGAATTGAATAATTAATCAAACACCACATCCAAAGTAGAAGATTTCCATGTGAAGAAGAGGTGGATGGTTCATGACAAGCATGAGTGCGCTTCATCAAAGGAAAATTCATGCAAAGAGAAAAAAAACATATTTTATTTTAAACCAAGTAAAGCTAGAGTTAACAAAGGAAGATCTTTTTCTTCAAGTTTATACGGCTATCTTTGGCCTATTGTAATTTCTTATATAATGGCTTTTAGCCTTGTTTTAAAAAATCCAATCTCTTTTGGTTAGACCAGACTCTGCCATTAAGAGTTGTGTAACCTTTTCGATCAATAAGTAGGAGTGTACTTTCAAATTTCAAGCTTGACATAGTGTATATTTTTCAGCAATTTGCATAAGTGGTAGAGTTTTCTCCCTTCCCAAATTTTATTCGTACCTAGTTGCTATATTGTCCTTGTGTAGGTCATGTTGAAGTGTTCTTTATTGTCTTTTGCTGAAATTGTAAGTGGATGTTAGGCGGCTGCACAGTGTCTTTTATCAGACCTCTCTCCACCATTTCCTTCAGGTTTTAGTTATTGAACCAAACCTCTGCATGAAATACTTATGCACGAGTGATTAATTTGAAGTCTAAGGTCTTCCTTCTTTGTTGTTCACTCAGTGTTCAAGGTTCTGAGCTGAGTAGGATCATAGTTCTGGTGTATCACCCCCTTTTAGGTAGGATTTCCCTTTAAGTTTCTCCTTCTCCCTTTTCCATGCAAGTCAGCAACATAGAGTAGGAATCCTAATTGATACATCATACAGGAACCAGCCTTCTCTAGAGGTTCTCCTCACTATTGAGGCACCCACCCTCATGAGGAGATCCCATTGTTTTAGCCAAATAGAGGACTGGCTATTTCCTGCACGTCCTCGAATCAGGGCATAGCTCCAGGTTGACAACAACTACCTCAACAACTTCCCTCAATACAACCCCCACTAGAGCAAAAACATGACAAAACAATTTTTTTTACATAATTATCTTCAACCTCATTAGTGGTTGTGTAGTCTTCTCATTCCACTATATATGCACCCTTGTAGTAATGTTTCATCCATAAAAAGGTATTACAATTTTCATAGTTTTGATCAATTTTGGTTGTGACAACAAATTTTTAGGTAAGAAACCTTTGTGAGTGGGGTCAAGAACATTGTAAACCCATAAAATATGACCTCCTAGTTACACCAACCTATTAAAAACTCACAAATGGCAGTAGGTTGGTACATTGCTTAGTTGAAAACCCAAATGGGGGATAAGTACATAAGAAGTGAAAATTCGTAAATGACACTTCAATCAAAAAGTGCGACCAGTGTTTCTTGAATATTTGATTAGCATAGATCAAATCAAATCCAACCATCTTCAAAATTTTATCTCAATATAATGAACTCCATAAATAATTTGGTCTTGAAATAATATAATTATTTAAGTATAATAAAATGTTGGTAGGAATGTGTGAAGTATAATTCACATGTAAGTTTGAACATGTGACAAGTATATGTTGTGGAATATTTTGTATAAAATATAGTTTTATATAAGTGAATTAAATATATATAAGTTTGAACATGTACCTTATATACTTTAAAAGAGGAAATAAAATATCAATAAGATGAAGAGTCATAGTGTCTATGTAGTCTTTATATACCCTGCATTTGTAAAAGGAAATGTTAGAATTTTTAAGAGTAGTTTGAACACTATATTCTTTAGTAGAACTTATCCTTATATATATATATATATATATATATATATATATATATATATATATATATATATATAGTGTTGAGTATATCTTTATTTATGACTGAATGTATTTTCATATAATGTTTTAGTTTTATTTAACAAAAAAATAAGAATGATAATAAGTGTAGATGTGTGTGTAACAAAAAGAATAAAATTTTGTGTATGACATTGCACTGAGTTTAGCTTTAATTTTTTATGTAATTATTCCATTGATTTGGTGTCTTGTCATAATGTTTAGATACTGAAACATATATCATGACCTGATAAGAGATTCTAGGGACTGGTGCTAAGAGAGAAAAATCACAAACTATAAATTTTAGGGATTGTATGTCCTATTGTGAAAAAACTATAATAGGATTTAAAATAAAATGTTGGAGTTGGAAGATTTGGTTCAAAATCTAAAGATTATTTCCCCCGTGTTAAAAATCTTTCTCCAAAATTAATCTATTTCTCCAATCCTCTTAAATAATTCTCCCTTCATACTTCTCCTACCATTTTCTTTCCCCACCATGTTTTAAGAAATCATGTCCTTTATGATTGACCTAATGAAAATTTTGAGGTGCTTCCTGACTTCTTAGATGATATTTATGACCCATAAGTTTCATGCATAGCCAAGCTAGTAAAGGTTCCTCTCTTCCAATAGGTCATGTTGAGTCAATTAGTTGTTGTAGATCTGCAATCCAAGGAAAGTGGAGAGGATGGAGGCTACATTATTATATCCATTTTTTATAACCCAAAGAATCTAAGAATGTTATAGGGTCAAACTTGTCAGGACTACTCTTTATGTTCCTTCTGAAGCATGTGTAGGGGAAAGGTCCTAGTAGTGGGACACCCTAAATTTGGACAACGAGTTAAGGTGCCATAACATCATAGTAGACTCTAAAATTTTTACCCATTTTAATATGTCATCTTAACTAATTATAACTAAGGTTTCAAGTTTAACTCATTATACATTTTATATGCTTTTATCATAAGAGGTCATAAAATGCATTTTTTAAACCTATGACCAAAACTTAATTTTTGGAGTACCAATAGCTATGCATTAGAGCATCAATACTTGAATCTTACTTGTCAATATGTGATTGATTACTTTTAATTTTATAGATTAAATGTTGAACAAGTATTAGGTACTACATGCACCACTACTAGTGCACTTTAATATTTATACAAACCAATATGGTACATCAACAGAACACACCTGAATAAAACCCCTATTCCACCATTGGTAGGTGCACCACTACTGGGACCTTTCCCCTCTATGTGTGATTTTAACCCTATATTTTACTAAGTTGGTGTTACAAGTTTCTAGGGCTGTTCAACTAAGTGGTTATTCTCTCATATTTTTTGGTTGTCCATGGTTTTTACAACTATGTGTTGTAATGCATTATGGCTTGGATCTTATTTCTAGTTTCCTCTTTTTGGTGGTAGATTATAAGCTTGTTTAGATTGGTTACTAGTTGGTTTTGTTTCTCTGTTAGAGGTTGACTAAATCTTGGTGATGTCAATGTGAATTTTTATTTTTAGTGGAAAAAGTGAGTAGGATGGGGGAACACCTTTAATAATTATGTATTTATGCTAAATTTGGATTTGTGTTGGGTGGGTGATAGGTCATCCTTTTCAATAAATATCACATGATACAAAGGCCAATGCACACTTTTATTCCCACCATACTGACACCATTATGATAGAAAATTTATTTTATTGTTAAAAAATCATATGCACACAATTTTATGGGGTGTAAAATGAGATAGAGGTGACATTGCATTTTTAGAATACAAACAAAACCCTACCTATCGATCATTTTTAGCCAAGAATGGTCTATTGTTAGTCAATAATATATTACATGAACTTAATATAATGAGGATTATTAAAATTATATCTAAAATGTTTAAAAATTATAGGAATAAAAATAAAATTAATGAGAAACAATGTCCCTATAATAAATAAATTTGGACATCTCCAAAAGCAATGTCTAAAAATTATCGTTAAACTCAAATACACTTGTGACACTTCATATTTTATTATAGGGGACATTATTCCTACCCCTCACATTTATAAAATGTCATGATGTGGACAAATCCAAATTATTTTACACAATGTAAGCTATCTTGTAATTACACTCAAGTTATATTTACTGAAATTTCAAGTTAAGTATATCTATAAAATAAAAAATTATTCACTATTATTTTAAAATCCTATTTTAATTAAAATTCAAGAGACATTTTTTTAAAAATTACAAATTTTGAAAATATGTTATTAGTCTTGAAGGGAGACTATAGGATCCATTTGCGCTTAACGTGGAATTATTACAAGGTCTATTAGCTAATATAAATACATCATTTTTTATGTGTAGGAAATATTTTGGTGTTTAGCAAAGTCAAATTGCAAGGAGGTTAATGGTTGGTATTAAAAAACATTATTTGGGGGAATCTGATTCTATAAAAAAATGATACATTATTACTGATATCACTTCATTTGAGGTACAACATTAATATCTTCTTCGATAGAGTGCATGTTTATTTGTCGCATAGAGCACATAATGGATTTGTTGATTTAATGAAAACTTTGTTACGACATAGTAACAGTACAGGGCTTTGATTGTAGTTTTTTTTGAATTGAATGTGATGGTAGTGGATTTAATATAAGGGTGTATTTTCAAAATCTTATCTTTCACTATTGTGCCCATTTTCAATCTGTTGTTCATCATTATAGGTTTTTGTTGATATGCATGGTTTTTTATTCCCCTTGTTTTTGTTTGTGTGATCATGGGTGTGATTTGAATAGAATATCATTGTCTCCTTCTTGTTTCCTATAAATCCTTGCTTTGGATTTATTTGTAGGAATTGAGAAGTGGAAAACATTGAGTAGAAGATATTTAGGGTTTGATCTTGACTGTGGTGGGAGGTGTGGTTTTGATGCCCTGGTCTATTTTTGGGCTTTTATTGCTATTTTTTAAAACTATTGTTAGTGGACTATCTAAAAGGTGTGTACAAATCTTGAAGTGAGGGTTAGGGTTATTTTATTTTATAAAATATATTTTTGGATGGATGAAAAAAATTGATGTTTTAAAAATGAATTCTTTATGGATGCAAATCATGCTTGCCATGTTTAGTTTTTTTTAATTATGTTTAGGGTTTTAATTTTTTGGTAAAAAAAGGGTTTTGGTCTTTTCATAAGAATCTAATGTTGAGTGGAAGATATTTAAGGTTTGATCTTGTCAGTGGTGGGCGGTGTGGTTTTGATGCCTTGCTCTATTTTTGGGTTTTTGTTGCTATTTTTAAAAAAAAACTATTGTTAGTGGATTGTTTAAAAGGTGTGTATAGATCTTAAACTGAGGGTAAGGGTACTTTTAATTTAAAGAAGATGTTGTTTGATGGATGAAAAAACTAATGTTTTTAAAGATGAATGCTTTATGGATGTAAATCTCCCCTGCCATGTTTAGTTTTTTTTTAAAAATTATGTTTAGGGTGTTTGTTTTTTTTCATAAAAAAATTGGGGAGGGGTTTGATATTTGCATAAGAACATTGTGCAGTTTAGACATTGGTGGCTAGGGTGATGATGAAATCTTGAGAAATGAAACATGAATTATGTGATGAATATGGCTATAAAAATATCTATTTATGCTTTGAAACATATATTTATGAAGCTATATGTGGCCAAATTATGGTGTCAAGAGCATATTTTTTCCCTTGGTTAGATTATTCAACATGAACATATTTAAGTTATTTTGGACGATTGTAGTTGTATTATCAACCACTATCAGTTCAATGCTAGTATGTATAAATCTTAAACCAAGGGTTGGGGTTCTTTTGTTTTCTAATAAATGTTATAGGATGGGAAAAAAACTAATGTTTTTAAAATAGACACTTTGTGGATGTAAATGACACCTATGATGTTTAGATTTTAAAAAATATATATTTAGGGTTTTTTAAATGAAAAATGAGGGTTTGGTCTTTGCATAAGAACATTATGTAGTTCAGATGTTGGTGGCTAGGGCCATGATGAATACATTGAGGGGAATAAAGAAATGTAGATTTTTATAATTCACTTTCTCATGATTGGTGACCAAACTGGGAATTGAAACATGGTGGATGCATTTATATGGCCATGTACATATCCATTTATGCTTTGAAACATATATTTATGGAGCTATATGTGGCCATATTTTGGTGTCATAAGCATATTTTTCCCTTGGTTGAATCATTCAATGTGAAATTCTTCAAGCTATTTTAGACAACTACATTTTTATTGTCAACTTCATATTTTGGCTTCAAAGTTTCATGATATAGTCATTTTATCCTATCACTAATTGTAAAAATATAGAAAGGATGAGGTGTTAAAACAATATTTACAATATTTCTTGTTAAGTCACCTTTATCTTGGCCAAATTTAAGAATGTATCTCTCTATGTTCATCAAAAAGAGTATTGACATCAATTATATTTGTTCATAGTCATCATCGTTAAGAGCAGTATCTCCATGTTAATGGTAAATAGCTCTTAGAAATCAATTAGTGATGAACTAGTATCACCCTTAAATATGGATAATTGATTATTTTGAAACTTTGCATACTTGAAGAAGTAAAATAGAAATATCCATTACTCAAGATTATTCAGTTGATTGACTTGTCAATTACATGGACAGGGTGGTCCCACTAGCCTATTTACTTTGAACATAGTGCCACTTGTTAATAGGATTGAAACATTTTTAGCTACGTATACCTTGGAGTAGGGTGCCACTTGTTAATAGGCTTGATAACTTACTACCTACATATGTATTGGTTTTTAGAATCTGTTTAATCATTGTGATGCAGTGTAAGGTGGATTCCACTTAAGTCATGATTTTCTTTGTAAATAAGTTAAACATAAATTCAATATTTTGGGGGTTATCTAAACACATTATTGGTCTGTAGGGGAGACTATAGGATCCATTTGTGCTTAACATAAAATTATTGGAAGGTTTACTATCTAGTAGAAATGTATTGTTTTTTGTGTGTAGGAAATATTTTGGTGTTTGGCAAAGTCAATTTGCAAGGAGGTCAACAGGTGGTATTAAAAAAAATATTTGGGGGAATCTGATTGGGTAAAAAATGAGATGTTATTATTGACATCACTTAATTTGAGGCATGGCATTAATATCTCCATTAGTATAATGCATGTTTATTTATCACATGGAGGATGGAATGGTTTTGTTGTTTAATGTAAAATCTGTTACATCAGAATGGTAGTACAGGGCTTTGATTGTAGGGTTTTTCACATTAACTACTATGGTAATAGATTTAATATAAGGGTGTATTTTCAAAATATTATCTTTCATTGTTGTGCCCATTTTAAATTTATTATTCATCACTGCATATTTTTATTGATATGCATGGTTTTATTTTTATTTTTTTGTTCCTTTGGTTTCTATTTGTGTAACTGTGGGTGTGATTTGAACATAATCTCATTCTCTTCTATTCATTGCCTAGAACTTCTTGTTATATGTTGTCTAGGGCTATGATGAAGAATAAATAATTTCAAACATTTGATGAGTTGTGCTTGAAATTTAAATATAGCTAAATTTGCCAAATTGATTTAGCCTATGTAATTTGCTTGAAACTATTATTGGTATAAATTTCATATTTTTTATTTATTGTTTAAAAAAGGGGATTTTTTAAAAAGGGTTTGGTGTTTTTTCAAATCTTTATTTATCTGGGTGCATTTCCAAGGTCCTATGCTTGTGGCCATGACTGTTGGTTTTTTATAAATGTTCAACATAACATGTCAATGTCTTTTATGCATATACAATTTTTACTTGTTGCCTTATACATTTAAGTGTTTATCATTATTTGTTTAGTAGTTCCCCCCTCCCCTTGTTTAGTGTCTTATTATTTGTAATTTTGTTTGTAATGGAATTCATGTTTCTATACAGTGGTGGTTGTGTTGATGTGTCACATCCTGATTTATCACTAAGCTAATTTACTTGATTATCCATGGATTATTATGGTTGTTAAATTTATTATTTACTATTTAACTAAATTATAAGTCATATGATTTTATGGGACATTTTTACATTGTTTAGATTACATGATTACATTATTATGAGTTAGATACACTTATATATTCTTTACATTATGATAATGTTGTTAGTTTTTACAATAGTATTTTATGGATATATATATCATGATGTTACAGGCTAAGTACCTTCTTGTCATGAGTTTGATGCATGAGATATTCATCCCTCAGATCATGACAAAGGGAGAGCATCATTAGAGAGAGTGATGTAGATCAAGATGTTGGGGGATGACAAAATAAAATCTAGCTACCTATGCACACACCACATATGTGTGTTAATTACTTGTGTTGTGATATCAGTAGTATGTCTTTAATTTATGATATATATGCATGTTATGATCTTATTTTCTATTTTATGATATTTATAATTTCACTAGTATTATCGTATTAATGGTTATTGACATTATTAATTTAACATAGGAGTAATTTTATACTTGTCTTTTGTGACTTACCGCTATTTTGGGATATATCTAGGTGAGTAATAAACAACATTTTGTTTGGTTTTTAATACTATGCTTGAATGGGTTGATAAGTTATTATTGATAGTTTAAATGATTACTATTATCATTTTAATAGTTAAATAACCAATATTAAGTCATTAGTAAATAATAGTTCTTCATTAACTATGATGGAGGACATTAGTTGGCATGGTAATCGATATAATGATATTGACTAATGATGATTATCAAATAGTTTATGCTTAGTCAATAAATATATTATCATGCAAAGTGATTTGGGTAATATCATTTTTTAATAACTAATTAGACACATTAATCGTTGTTGAATCTCTATTAAATAGTATTATTAATAAGTCATATACTATGGCCACCTTGTCATATGGATGTCATGTCAAATGACATGTTGTTTAAGCCAACCTAGCATGGAAATCATTATGGTAATGAAATTTTTTAAAGTTTATGCATGGTGTCAACAGACATGCATATTGTTATGAAGCTATGAAAATGATGATTTAATTATATGGGAACATTCAAGAAGTTTAGGGTTACAAATATGAGCTTGACTCAATTTAACCATAAGCATTTTGATCAAAATCCATTTTGTATGAGTTGGTGGATTGTTATTCTAGTTTATTTAAAACCACCATACATTACTCTATTCACTTATTGCT
>JARHVA010002608.1:1590000-1650000 GCA_037957365.1 Torreya grandis
TTAGTGAGCCTCAATAATCCAAATTAAATTTCAACCTTTCAAAACTCTTAATCAGTTACCACAAGCATTCATGAAGCATACACATTATTCATAGTAATGAACAAGAAAGATAATGCACGGTTAAGCACATAACACATGACATACGTGGGAAAAAATCTTGGGGGAGAAAACCCAATAGAAAATAAAATTTGACTATCCTATAATAACAAGAACCAATTTATAACATATGTAACTAATCAACGAACTACCATCTCTTATTTTAGTGATACTACAATCCCATAAGGAGCTTCTACACCTATCTAGCTAAGCATGCACAACAACTAGACCTTTAGAAAGTTTCACCTTGTAAGGAGACTAAAAACACATAGGTTTTGAGAAGCCACAAAGACAAATATTAAAAACTCAAACTTTTAATTGATGTCTTCAACACCTGATGATGGACCTCTTATTATCACTCTTCACCTTTTTAGCAACAAACCTGTCACCATAACAACAACATGACCAAATAGTGACACACACAGACCTCAATAGACTATGATCAAAAACCCATCCATTAAACACACTTACTCTACTTCAATTCTCAACCCTTCTCTCTAAACCACACACTCAAGCCTCTCTCCAGTCTCACAAGTCTAGAAACCATCATCTTTGGTTTCATTATTTATAGAGAAAACATGATTATCACCATCTTGGTCAACCATTAGGCATGCCTTAACACTTAAGGTATCTCTCACATCAATACATGTCTCAAAAAAATCTTCATATGTTGTCTAAAGCATCTATGGGTCACCCTTAAGCAACTACATCTTTCAATTAGGCCTCTGTAGCTCTTATAGGTCACATGAAGACCTATTCACCCATTTAGCATTACATCAAGAAAAAAATGAACAAAATACCACTTATAAATGTATATGTTGACTCTAAATGACCCTGTATTCATCCTCAAATGATCATAGTCACCATTACTCTCTTTTGCGTATGCTCAATCAACTCAAACAATGACCTTGTAAATAGGAACATTATGAACAAACACATAGTCAACTTCTTAAGCATTATTCATACTCAAGATAGATTTATCACACTTAAAAAATCTATAAATAATATAATTATGAATTTTATAATCCCTTACAATATCTAAGTCACCATGAGAAATTGAAACAACATTAAAACAACATCAATTATCCTTCTCAAGTTACTTGCAGAACATGCACAAACACATAGTTGAATTTGAGCCTCAAAATATTTTACTATACACACTTTCATATTTTCAAATATATATTTATATATTCATATTGTATTCCTCTATAACTTTTATTTTTAATAAATATCAAATTTTTCTTAGATCAAAAGTTATAGCCAAAATACAGAGCACTGGTTTCTCCCTTTGTAAATTTGAATATTCAAATGCCAATGGTCATAGTTAAAATTTGGTCACTAAAAATGAATCTCTTGCTCTCACTTCCTAGATCAATCACACACCATAAATATTCTTAGAACTATAATTAATAGTGTGTCACTACCTAAATTTTAAACTTCAAATAGTTGACCTCATATTGTGTAAACTTGAAATATTGACTCAACAGACATCGTCAATCTCTGTGGATCATCTAGGACTTTATCATGCAGTGTGCATAGTTTGATAAATATATATGAATACCATATTTACATTATATCCTTATCCTTTACCTTTTCTCAGTGTTAAACTTTGAAAACTTGTCCTTATCTTGATGTTTCCTGATATCTTAGAATGAACACACTACATTGATCCTTTTGTAAGGAACTCGATCTTTATCTTCGTTAACTAATGAAAACTCTAGCCCATTTGAATTAATGTACACCATATATATATATATATATATATATATATGTATATATATGTATATATATATGTATATATATATATACATGTATATATATACATGTATATATATATGTATATATATATGTATATATATGTATGTGTGTGTATATATATATATATATATATATATATATATATATATATATATGTATGTATATATATATGTACAAACTCCCATGAATCGTAGGATCTCCATTTGGTCCTAGTCTTTATCCTTTCTAAATTTTTCTAAGTATGGAGACCATTGCAAACTACCTAGAAAACCAACTTTTCTCCTTTATAACTTTTTCCTCAATCAATCTCATGACCTAAAACTTGATCCATATTATCTACTCATATAGGGTAATCCAACCATATTCCAAACTAATATTTAAACCTTTGAACATGTGATATATAACACCATTAATATTCTCACTCAAAGTTTTCTACCACAGAGCCAACTATGCTAAGAACTATTTGGATGGCCAACTTTGCACATGGATATCTTTTGATGCACTTCATCACATGGTCTGAAATTTAGTGAAAACAAAATAGGAAAAAAATAAACAAACCCATATTATCATTTTATCTTCTCACCTTCACACATGTGAAATATAAGAATATCAAAATTCCTACTGAGCTTTTCTTGCCACATTGAAAATTTGGCTAAGTATGGGA
Source organism: Torreya grandis (assembly GCA_037957365.1). Taxonomy (NCBI): domain Eukaryota; kingdom Viridiplantae; phylum Streptophyta; class Pinopsida; order Cupressales; family Taxaceae; genus Torreya; species Torreya grandis. Next base: position 1,592,519 of record JARHVA010002608.1, read on the forward strand.
AAACACTATCAAACTCATTGGGAGCCAAAATTTGCACACACATATATTTGGTTACACTTCATTACATGACTTTATAATTTTACCATAGTAACTTTGGACTAATTATATCAAAACCATACAACCAATTACTCCTAATTCATCCACACATGGTAATGATGATGTCAACAAACTACCTACTCATATTTTTTGCAACTAGACCCAAAATGTCTAGATGAAAACAATGATTAACAAGATAAAATATACTCATGTACATAATCACTCAAATAATTATTGACCTATAAAAGGACTCATTTAACATGATAAATGCTATAGAATCATCCCTAATCATCTCAACCCATGCTAAAACTCAAGATCAACTAAACATACTTTAAGCATACCAGGACAAACACATTGCACACTTTGTCATTGTCACTTAGAATATCAAGGCACTTCATCCACTCACTTTGACACCTCCATGACATCACTATGACATAATTTAAAATTATCTAACAATATCCCCCTTTGTCATTGATGTCAACAATCATCATAGAGTAATAAACAACTCACCTTCCTTCTCTCTCTTCAAGCACTCCCAAAATAAGAACTTTCTCCCCCTTTGACACAATGAAAAAATGGGCACCAAATGATCTATAGGACATAAAAATACTACCAACATGAGAAGACCATATTATAAATATACTACAAAATCCCCCTTACCTTGATCCAACCTCTTCTTTCCTTAACAACTTTCTCTTGCTCCATGTCAACTCTCTCTTCAACCAAACACTGCAACTAATGAAGAAAGAAGACATAAAACACTAAAATTTGATGGAAATCACCAAAAAAAATATAATAGGGACTCCCACTAATATTTATGATCAATTTAACCTCCTGAGCATCTTCAAATCTCCACACACCAAGAAAAAACACCATACAGGCTTATAATCCTTCTATCTCAAGCAACCATAAGAACCATCAATAGAACTTCATGCCACTCACCAAATAGGAAACATGCTTCAAACCAAATTGATAAATTTCCTTAAAGCATGCATTCATTTCTCTTTTGGGGAAAGTAAATAAAAAAACTCTACTTACTTCAAGGCCTGTCAAGTCTCCTTGTAGCCCTACCTGGAACTTGCAAAGCCCAAAAATTTTAGAAGACACACCTTCAAGATCTAGAAATTCACATCTACAGATATCTCATATGCCCTCTTAATCACACTAAATTTCACCACCTATATCATCATCTTAAACATAATCCCTTCACAAACCTTCTTACTAGTTAGGCCTCTACCTTGATAAAAATAAGAATAATTTACAAACCACAAACCTTCAAATCTCTGTGAAACATGATTGAACAACCCATTTGGCCCATTCAACCTATTAAGAATCCTAAGACTTCAAATCATAAGGCATAATTTTTTTTTAGCAAATCTCAAAACCTTATAATCTCAAATCAAATAGAGTTAACAAACTTACTTCTAGTCAATGTCCACCTCTAAAAATTATTGTACACTTGGAGACAACCATTACACACTTCTGGACCAATATTTGAGCTTTCATATCTTTAGGAACCCATATATCCTATAACCCATTTTAGGCTTGCTTGCCCTTGAGTCAAAATTGAGAGCACTCAAAAATATTTAATTTGACTTGAACATACCTTCAGACCATAAAACCACCTGGAGTACACATATTAAGGCTAGAAAACATTTCTATGTAAAAGATCATCTTGACAACTCACAAATTTTCCTTTGCTACCTAAAAACCTTCAATCTGACCCTAGACTGAGCACACACAATTATCAACATGTTAAAAGGATAAAAACATACCATGTCATCATTCTAACATCATCAAAGCACTTCTCCCATCTTGACACACCACCTCCAACTAGATACATGCATCTCTTGCCTTCTAGGATTTTTAAAATAATTCCATAGCAACACTTGCTTCTCCACTGAAAGTAGTCTCTTAAGAAGCATAGATAGAGACCTCCTCTACAAGACAATGTTCTAAAACAAAGTGATGCTAGGAGTGTCCCACATATCTTCAATGACTACTAGAATCCTTTTATAGTTATAAGACTTCTTATTATTTTTCTTCTTATTCTTATTCTGAACTATGATAATTGGTTCCTTTTATTCTAGGATTGAATTGACAATACATGGAGATAACATAGATTCATGATATACCTTTTCATCTAATAATCCACTGCAGTTAGGAACCTCATCACTAGGCACTGACAATTGATGTTATTTGTATGATACATGCTCATCAATGGTAGGATGTTCACTTAGATCCATACACATCTTAGAACTAGCCTCAACCAACTACCTTGGTCTTCTCTTTTAGCTCGGTCCCTTTATTCATAATCTGAGCATATAATGAGAGCCCTTGGCACTCTTCAACTTATGAATCATTCTCCAACATAGAAAACATATTGATTGGATCTATAGATTCCTCATGAATCACAGTTACTACCTTTGGTTTCCATGAGTTAACTTGTCTTCTTCCTTGTAATTTGGGAGCCTAATTGAACTTATTTTGACTTAATGGACTTTGCTTTTATAACTTAGTAATGTGGCCAATATTCTTATAGTTTGATCAAATAATACTCCTTGATGGAAACATTGTTTATCTTACCTTATTTAGGCATAAACTTGTAATGTGTCCTATGTCATAACAAACAAAATAACCTCCTTTTTTTGAAGAGGACTCACCTTGTATAACCTTTTGTGGACAATGATTTGAAAAGTGTCCCACATCAAGACAATTAAATCTCTTAACTTTGTTCACACCTTTTGACTAATGACTCCCATCATAGTTCCATGTAAACTCATTTCTAATAGGTCTCTTGCATTCTCTAGCTGTATGCCTAAATTGATTACATTTGTAATAGTAACAATTGAAACTTGTATACCTCATGGTATTAGGTTGTCTGACCTAATTTGTCTTCAATCTATTTGCACCATCATTTATTAACTGATTGGTGACCTTTAAGGGTTGAACCACCTTTCTCTCATTGACCTTCATGTCAACTTGAGAAGCAACTTTGGAATCTTCATTAAAACCCAATCCAGATCTTGAATATTCATCTTCTTTAGATTTCAAGATTATAGATAAGATTTCCAATCAACAATTGAGATGCTTGACTATATCTTTATACTCCTTGGCATCTTCATTCATTATTTATTCAAATACACTAAATAACTCCTCATAGTCTTTGAGTTGAAACCTCATCTTCTTGTTAATATTATTCTTAATCTTCAGTTCTTCAAGAGTATTTATCAATGCAATCTCACAATCTACCTCATCTTCATCAACATCTGAATCACTCCAAGTAGACTCCTTTTTATTTGAGAAAATTCCTTCCTCAACCATGAAAAGAGATTCATCTTCAATAGGACCATCATATTCATGATCAAACTTTGAGTCATTGTCTTCACTCTCATCTGATGAGTTACAATCTTTATTGGTGTAGAGACTCTTCTTGTTATTGAAGGACTTTTTCTTGTTATTATACTTTATGAATCCTTTCTTATTGTATGTCTTCTTATCTTCATCTTGGTCTTCATCATGTTCTTCATCATATTATTATGATGTAACTTTCTATCAAAGTGTCATATCTCTCCACAATTGAAGCATTTGAAGGGTAGTTTAAAATTATACTTGCCTGAACTTATTTTCAATTTATTTATAAATAAAGAAATTAGTTCATCCTCATCAATATTAGAAATGTCATCCTCTTTGGGTTTCTTACCTTGGAACTTATTCTTAGGCTTCATCTCTATCTTTAATTTTGCTTCCTTCTTCGGTGGTATATCATCATTTACTCTTGTCTCATATGCAATAAGAATACTATGAAATTCATCCATCTTCAACTGAGTAAGATCATGACTTTCCTCTAAAATAGAAACTTTTGGATCAAACTTAAGGGATAGAGACCTTAATACCTTTTAAACTACAATAGCCTCTTTAAAGTTATCTCCAAGACCTATGATTATATTCATAATCTCATCAACACTCTATAGAAAGGATGCCATAGAATATTCTTCCTTCATCTTTAGACACTCAGATTGTCTTCGATGAGTTTACAACTTTTCCAACTTAACCTTTGAATATCTTTCATATATTTTCTTTGATTTATCCCACATTTCTTTGGTAATGTATAATGGATTACATTGGTGTATTTAGTCTCTAAAATACCACAATTGATAGCATTCATTGCTTTAGAATTGTTCTCAAATAACTTATCTACAACACTAGATGGAGAATAGTAGGTTTAGGATAAACATCCACAATAGTTTTCCAAATGTTAAACCCTAGGGACATGATGTAGGTCCTCATTATTACACTCTAAAAAACATAATTAGATCCATTAAAAAATGGTGCTTGTTTAGTAGAGAAACCTCTTTGATGACTACCCATATTTTACCTTGGATCACCATCAAGCTATCAATCCTTTACCAAAAGACCCAATTTGATACCAATTATTAAAGGTACAATCACTGAGAAGGGGGGTTGAATCAATGAGCCCACATAATCCAACTTCACTTTGAAACATTTAAAAACTATTAAATAGTTTGCACAAGCATTCATGAAGCATACCCATAATTCATAGTAATGAATAAGAAAGACAATTCAAGATCAAGAACATATCACATGACATATGTGGAAAACCCACTTGGAGGAGAAAACCCATTGGAACCTACAATTAAACTACTATCCTATAATAATAATAACCAATTTAGACTAGATATAACTGATCAAGGAACTACCATCCCTTATTTTAGTGAGACTACAATCCCACAAAGAGCTTATACACCTATTTAGCTGAGTAGCCACAATAACTAGACCTTTAGAAAGTTTCATCTTGAAAGGAGGTTGCAACCCCATAGATTTTTAGCATCCAAAAAAACACCTATGAATAAATCCACCTTTGAAATGATGTCTTCAACACCTGATGATGGACTTATTATTATTATTATTATTATCGCTCTTCACCTTCTCAACAACAAAACTATCACCATAATAATAACATGACCAAATGGTCATACACATAGAACTCAATATTTTCTTCTCAATAACCCATCCATTAAGCACAATTAATATCCTTCTCCTCTCAACCCTTAACTCTAAACCACACACAAGCCTTTCTCTAGTCTCAGAAGTCTCTCTCTAGTCTCACAAGTCTAGAAACCATCATCTTTGGTTTTAATATATAAAGAGAAAACATAATTATCACAATCTTGGTCAGCCATTAGGCATGAATTAACCCTTAAGGTATCTCTCACATCAAGACATATCTCATAAAAATATTCATAGGTTAGCCAAAGCATCTATGGGTCACCCTTAAGTAGCTATACCTTTTAATTAGGCCCTTGTAGCTCTTATAGGTCACATAGAGACCTATTCACCAATTTAGCATTCCATTAAGAAAAATAAGAACACATTACCACTTATAAATGTATAGGTCCACTCTAAAGACACCTTTGTCATCCTAAAATGATCAAGTTCACCATTACTCTCTTCTGCATATGCTCAATCAACTCAAATAATGACCTTGTAAATAGGAACATTATGAATGAACACCTAGTCAACTTCTTAAGCATTGGTCATACTCAAGATATATTCATATCACATAAAAAATAAATAAAAAATATCTTTACAAATTTTATAACCCCTTAAAATATCTAAGTTATTATAAAACATCAAAATAATCTCAATTATCCTTCTTGTGTTTCTTGTAGAACATGCACGAACACATAGTCAACTTTAAACCTCAAAATATTTAACTATAGAATTTTTAAAATCATATAAATATATATTTATATATTCATCTTAGATTCCTCTACAAATTTTATTTTTATATAAATAGCAAATTCATCTTAGATCAAAAGTTATAGCCAAAATATAGAGCACTGGTTTTTCAATTTGTAAATTTGAATATTCAAATACCAATAGTCAAATGCCAACAGTCGCTTTGTATATTAAAATTCGGTCACTAAAATTGAATATAATTATCTCTATACTTATAAAAATCATGCACCATCAATATTATTTTAAATTTAATGCATATTATGTCACTTCTTAGATGTTAAACTTCAAACAATTGACCTCATCTTGTGTAATCTTGCTAGGTCTTTATCATGTAATGAACACTATTTGATCAATCTATAAAAGCACCCTCTTACTAATATATCCTTATCATTTACCTTTTCTCAGTGTTAAACTTATAACACTTTTACTCATCTCGTTACTTCCTGATATCTTGGAAATAACACATTCTATTGATCCTTTTGTAAGGAACTCGATCTTTAGCTTTGTTAACCAATGGACACTTTGACCCATTTGAATTACTATGCACCATAGATATATATGTATTAATTACTATGAATTTTAGGATCTACATTTTATCTTGGTCTTTACCCTTCATAAATTTGACTATGGGGACCATTGCAAACTACCTGAAAAGCTAACTTTGTTCCTTAATAACTTTTGCCTTGATCAATCTCATGACCTAAAACTTGAGCCATATTATCTCCTCATATAGGAATCCAACCATGTGTCAAAATTATATTGAATCATTCACACATTCAAGATATAATACCATTAATATACTCAATTTTTTTTCCATAGAACCAACTCTGCTAAGAACTATTTGGAAGGCCAACTTTGCACATGAATATCTTTTGATGCACTCCATCGCATGATCTAAAAGTTAGCAAAAATAAATTAGGAATAAAACTTAACAAAACCATATGATAATTTTATCCTCTCTAAATTCACATGTGAAAAATATAACAACATAAAAATTCCTACTAAGATTTTCTTACTACATTGAAAATTTGGCTAAGTATGGGAAAACACTATCAACTGCTTGGGAGCGCAACTTTGCACATACATATATTTGGTTGTGATTCATTTTAAGACATGATAATTAGATTATATTAAATTAAGACTAATTAGATAATAATCATATGAAAAAATACTCTTAAATCATTCACATGTGGTAATGGTGATGTCATCAAACTACCTACTCAGATTTTCTACCACTAGACCCAAAATGTCTAGATGAAAACAATGATCAACCAGATGAAATTCACTCATGCACACAAGAACTCAAATCATTTTTTACCTATAAAATGACCATTTTCACATGATAAATAATTTATAATAATTATTAATCATCTCAAACCATGCCAAAACTGAAGATCAACCAAGCATACTTCAAGTATACTAGGATAAACACATTTCACACTTTATCATTGTCACTTAGACTATCAAGGCACTTCATCCACTCACTTGGATACCTCCATGACATCATTCAAAATTATAAAAAAATATTTTCACTTGAATATGTTATATTTATATTGTATAATTACCTAATTATATCATAGGATCATCCACATGTATCAAGTGTCTCCAAAAGTGTCTAGACAAGAGTTGAAAGTCATTCTCACCATGACTGTGTTTGAGGGTGTATTGAAAAGTCTAAGTAAGTAAGTAGGAGTGATGGGTTAGAGGATATTTTAACTTAGATAAATAATCTAATAAATATATTGATTTGTTTAATAAATGATTATCTTATCCATGATTTTTAAAATATTGGAAGTCATTACAAGAGGATTGTATCATATGAGCCAAAATGGCTTGTCTAGCCGAGTAAGGTCTGTGAGAGAGGAGGTCAACAAATTAGTTTATAATAATAATATTTGTAATTTTTGATTATGATAATTTTGATGAAATTTGATGTAAGAATGATGTAATATTATAATTTTGCATTTAAATACATTAAGAGTGTTCCTATAGGTGTCAAAGGTTCATGGTTCCATGACTGTGTTTTGGGACAACTTGGTAGTTCTGAGTGGACTTCTTGCAAAGAAGGGTTTGAGAATTTTTGATTTGAGTTGTGAGGTCTAATTCATATGATGATTAACTTGAGGTCATGAGTCTTCCCTATACATTTTTTTCCATGGTTGTTTGGTAAATTTGTGTTTGTGCTTCAATTATTCTAGACAAACGTTTTGGGTTTACATAGGGCTGATATGAACTATTCTAATATGTGATCCAAGTAGTGATTTGAGTTATAAAATGATATAAATCCTATATGATCTTATAATATTTATATTGGGATTACATATGATGTGCTTATTTTTCATAAAGTTTTTGAATGTTCTCCAAAAGGATCAAAGGGTAATGTGTGCTATTTAGTCCTAATGAGATTAGGTTTCTATGAGACCTAAAGGAGAGATAAGGCCTATCTGAGAAAGGTAAGATATAAAGGGACAAAATGCACATTGGATCCATGTATATAATTTTTTAAAAATCCATTCCATGGTTGACCTAAGAGGATAATAGTACTTGGCCAAATAAGTAGTAAATGGACAAAAAAATTCTGGTATATATACTACACATTTTTAGGCCTAATGTGTGTGTGTGTGAAGCAAGGTGTATATGTGAAGTGAAGAATAAGAGTATTGAATGAGTTTACATAGGTGGTGAAATATATAAAATAAATGATATAAACTAGTAATAGACATCTATAGGGTTTCATGAGTGCTTTCATGATAGTTTCAAGCCATAGAAGGGCTAATTGAGAGAAGAATGTAAAGGATAGTTTTTGCTTGTGAGAGGAAGATTTGAGTCTGATAGAGAAAAATAAGACCATCATAAATTTTTAGAGGTAAAAAATACAAGGTAGACATTTTTATAGTGTTGATTAAGTGGGTGCTTGATCAACAAGGGGGGTGGGTGTAACTTCCTAACAAGTTGGTGTTTGATAAATTCAAGTTCATGCTTGATAAATTTAGGGGTTGTTTATAATTATTAGGTTGGTGATCAACTAAATTTGATTCATGTTATTTTAGGACAAGTGGTCCAAGCTATGTTTCAATGGGTTTTATTCCCCTTTATAGTTTCCCACATACATATTGTGTTCATATGTTTCATGCTCTTGTAGATTGGTTTTTATGCTTGTTAAAGATGAACATGCTTGTATAAATCATATATGATTTCTTAAGTAATATTGTTTAAAGTATTGAATACTAATTCAACCCACTCTCAATCATTTTTCTTTCAAAATTTGGTATTAGATCTTGGTCATTTATATCAGGTCTAAAAGCTTAAAGGAGATCCTAGAAGCAAGGATGGCTAGTCAACAAGCTCAGGGTGGTTTTTGTTCTAGTAAGGCTCCATTGTTTAATGGATCTAACTATGCATTTTAGAGTGTCAAAATAAATATGTATTTGATGTCACAAGGACATGATATTTGGTAGTTAGTTATGGATGGTTATATTACCTATCCTATTCCACCAACATATGTAATAGGTAAGAAGGCTAGTGAAAACAACTCCAAGGTAATGAATGCCATTCTTTGTGGCCTATCTGAGGAAGAGCTGGTAAATGTAATGCATTTTGATTTAGCCAAAGAGATATGGGACAAATTAAATATCATATATAAAGGTGACACCAAGGTAAATATGTATAAGTTACAAACTCATAAAAGATAATTTGAAATCTTAAAAATTAATGAAGATGAAACCATTGCATCCTAATTGTTTAAGGTTGATGAAGTTTTCAATATCATTAGAGAATTGGGAGAACAAGTCAAAGAATATACTATTATTCAAAAAGTGTTGAGATCACTAACTTCTAAGCTTGACTCTAAGGTATCTTTAGTAGAAGAGATGCAATATTTGGACAATCTAGAGATGGATTATCTTCATGGCATCTTGACTACCTATGAGATGAGAACAAATGAAAGAAGACCTCCCAAGAAAGAAGAAGCTTTCAAAGTTGAGAAGAAGTCAAAATAAAATAAGGTTAAGGATGATAAATACTTAGATGTTGATGATGATCAACTTATAGCTATGTTTTCAAAGAAGTTGAGATTTGGATTTGGTAAGTACAAAGGTAAGTTGTAATTCAAATACTTTAACTATGGTGAGATTGGTCACTTTGCATCCAAATTCCCCGACGAGGATAAATATGAGCAGGATGAAGAACATGATGAACATCATTAATATAATAAGAACACCTATAAGCTTAATAAAAATAAGGAGTTTAGAAAGTATGAAGGTAGAAAAGGAAATTTCAAGAAAAATAAAAGCTTCTACACTAAGGAAGATAATCCTTCTGATGTAAGTGACTCAAGTGAGTTTGATAATGATGATGGCAATCATGAACTTGAACATGACAATAATGAAAATTTATTTATGGATAAATAATCAGATAATTAGGGTTGTTCAAATGGGAAAGGTATTATGTTTGATGTAGAATTAGATGAAGAAGAATATAAAGTAGATCTTGAGGTAGAATTGGTTAGTGCACTAGAATAATTGAAGTTATAAAGGAAAAAGAATCATAAAATAAGAGCACTTGCTAAGGAATATGAAGCTCAGATTGGATTGTTTGAGGAAAGGTTGATTAACACTTCCAAAGAATATGATGAGATCATAAATCAAGTTGAGGCATAGATGTAGTAGTCAATGCAAGCCTAAAGGCTAAAGAGGAAGAGTGCATTAGGTATGAATTGAAGTGGAATCCTTGAAAGTTTAGTTGAATCAAGCATCCAATAAGGTAAGGAGATTTTTTAAGTTTGATAATAGAAATGAGACATTGGATGATATATTGAGTTGTTAAAATTTTAAAAGTGACAAAAGGTCTTGATTTTAAAGAAGATCAAATGTAGGCACCTCAAGTTAAGGAAAAAACTATTGAAGACAAGAAGGTGAACATGAAAAGACCTATCAAACATCCAAATTATATAAGGTATGTGTATACACCCTAAATTAGTCAAGCAACCACACACATCATGTCTTTTCATAGTTATTTTATAGAAAACTCTAATTGGAGAATATGAGCTTTGTTCACATTTAGTCATGTCTTTCATTTTAGTCATTTTGGTCTTGTTTCAGGCTTGAGTCACCTTTTTACCTATTCCCAATCATCTTGAGCCTTTCAAATGATCATTCCACCTTAACTAGTTCAAAATTTTCATGCTTATTATATTCCTCATGTTACCTAACCTATATGATATGAACACTAGGATTGGAATACAACATTAGAACCCAAGGTGTCCAATTTCTAGTGCTCTTATCTAAAGTCAAATTGAGCCTTAATGATTGGTTTCTTTCACTAGATGAGTTTTAACCCTTTTATTAAATTCATATCTAAGTAAACCTCTTATTGGTGATAACTTACTCTCTCTCTCTCTCTCTCTCTCTCTCTCTCTCTCTCTCTCTCTCTCTCTCTCTCTCTCTCTCTCTCTCTCTCTCTCTCTCTCTCTCTCTCCCTCCCTCTCCCTCTCCCCCCTCTCTCTCTCCCTCCCTCCATCTCCCTCTCTCCCTCCCTCCCTCCCCCCCTCTCTCTCTCCCCCCCCTCTCTCTCTCTAATTCAATGTTAAAATTACAACAATATAAATGCAATAGAATCAAACTACCAATGCATAATTCAAATGATAAATCTCATGTTCTTAACTCTACATTATCAAAAGAATGTTCAAATGAAAATTTTCATTCTCTTACTTCTCATATTTCACATGAAAATAATGCATGTCTTTCATCAATGGATAACATAGATGCACATGATATTCCAATTTCAAATGATAATTTATTGCATATTAGGAAAGAATTAAATTCTTCTCTTACACCTCTCCCTAGAAATGATGAAAGTGATAATGAATATGATAGTGAGCATGCCAATGAATATGAAAATGAGAGTGATTATGAATAATATTACATATATGATAACAATGATAATAATTATGCACATAGTGAAGAAGAATATGCATCTAATGTTTCTAACCCTTTTTTCACTCCTCTTCTCAAACATAATGCACTTCCAAATGTTATTTCTACTTCTATGAATGATTATATTTTAAGTAATGCATATGTTAATGCTAATAACACCTCTTATACTCAATTATAATGTGATTAACTAAAAAATAAAGATACCAATGAATCTCCCAAGCCACCCCTCACTACAGTAGAACCCATGTCTCATTTTTCACCTAAAGATAATGGTAGCCCACAACCCTCTAGTAAGGTCCAAGTTACCATTACTCCTAAGGTTCAAGTGAGCACACCCCCTCTTTATGATATAATTGATAAATGTAGAATTATCATGGTTAAAATTAACAATCAAATTCAATGATTAAATGAACCACGTCAAGATACTAATGTATCATCCTAGGAGATCATCTATTTTATACATGTAGTTGGTGAATTACAACACCAAGTACATCTCCTTACCTTGGAAAAAAATATTATAAGTCATGGATAGATGCCAATGATCTACATTGTAACCCTATTCTGAAGACATTCATAAAAGCTTCATTGCCTAAGCATTTTCAAATACCATCATTGTCATACGTTTAGGCCTTTCAAAAGGCTTTGCCAACTCATGTAATTGCTTTGATTTTACTCAAGTTATTTTAGCAAACACTAGTGGGGTAAGCATAAAATTGGTTCTTTCATCTATTCCCCATTGGTTCATAGCACACATATGATGACTTAGAGGAGGCATTTCTCAAATATTACATCGTAAACATGGGCCCTTATGTTACATATGAGAAACTTGACACACTACACCATAATTATTCAGAGCTAGTTAGTAAGTATATCTTAAGATTCAAGGTTCATATGTTAAGGTTGATATGCAAACTAATAGATTTAGAGATTTAGCATATCTTTATTAAGGTGCTTCATTAACCTCTCCTCAAGCATCTACTATATCAAGTAGAGTCTTCTTTTAGACACATGTGTTATATAGTTTCATCTTTGGAAAATAAATTAGGATTGATTGAGGTAGATTAAGTTAATCACATCACTCTAGAATTCATAATATTATCTTCAGCTATAGATCCTAACACTTAGCATCCACCATATCCTAAACAAGACAAGAGACCACAACAAGAAAAGAAACTAGTCAAGAACAAAGATCTAGTTTCCATATCACAACCTATAGTATAAACTACAGAGAAAAATATCAAGACACCACTATGATTTGATTTAGAGTGAGATAGCCCATCTTCCATATTATTAGCACTACTAAATAGGAGGTTAATCACACTACCTTCTACTCATCGATAATATCCACATGTCTTATATAGATAACCACATCAACCATTTTTTAATTATCATCGTATCTATGGACACAAAGATAATGATTATTATGGACTCAAGGATTGCATTACTAGATATATTGATAATGGCATCATAGCATTCACATAGGGGGCACTGAGATCTCCTCTATCATGGAACCCTAGACCTCATTCCTCCATGGCCAAGTCATCCCAAGACATTCCTTTATAGGAATAATCGATCACTCATCATGAGAGCAATGTAGGTTTTAGGATAAAATATCATAAGAGATCTCCTATTCCACTACCTCAAAAGGTTTAGAAACTAGTACAACAAGAACAACTTGCATAGAGCACTATAGTCCGAGGAATACATAATTCAATTCCATATACATATCTAGTAGAGTTATAAGCAATGTGATAAAGTACTACTGATGAGAAATATTCACTACAAGTAGATTTTTTGGGTCCTACCTCACATAGCAATCCACTATGGTTAAGATTAAATGACCTTACACCATAGAGTACTTCTCATGAGAAATATTCACTATGACCATATTTTTTGGGTCCTATCTCACATAATAATCTACTATAGTTAAGATTAAATGAACCCTCATCATAGGTTTTAGCTCCATCTCAATATATTTTAGAGTCATACACATCATAGTAAAGGCCATAGGGTATACGATTACAGATAGATGAGCCTTTTTCACAGCACATAATTTTAGTTGCATAACCAATAAAGTTACATTTTGTAAAAACTCCATGCTTAGCTACAAGTAGTACACAATACATAGTATCATATATATAGAACATTCATACACAATATGAGCAGTATGGTCACTTGTTTAATTGGATAATAGGGTTCATATAGTGATTCAACATAGGATACCACACCATACAATCATACTAGTTTTAGTTCATAAAACTTCACTTAGTAGGACAATAATGGAGCCAAAGGTATAGCTAACCTTTTTATTCTTGAGCCACTCTTGAGGAAATAATACACACATAGTGGTACCTTACATGCCCCTACTAAAAACTAACATTCCTGGTACTAAATAGGCATCCCTACCCAAAAAAACTTATCCAAATCCAAACCTTACCAATATCCTATTTTTTCTAATTTCAAACCAATTCACTTTACCAAATCAATTTTACAAATTAAAAAACCAACAAATTTTTTTCTCACATAAAAGTATAAACCAAACCTAAACATCACATCTAGACATATCATGAACAATCGAATCACATCCAAAATGCTATCTTACCAAACATATCAAAATAATCAAATCACATATCCCAAGTACCATTTTACCAAGCATGTGTAAATTTAAAATCAAATACCAAATCAATTATTTCTAAATCAACCACTTACAATTAAAATAACAAAATATTCTAAAATCCACAACACAATATGCAATAATACAAAATCAAACCACTATCCATATATATAACATAGTTTTCAAAACATATACATCATATCAAAATATAATCACTCATGACTGGGCATCATGCCCTCACTCTTAGTCTCACTCTCTCTTCCTATACTAATGCCATAATCCAATCTATAACTTGATGGCTCTACACATCCTTGACATACCAAATGCCTCTTATGATGACTCTCTCACTCTATTAATTGACCATGCTCTTCACGTAAGTTTACATACTATTTCTGAAGATCCATATACTCATCCATAATCTAAGTACTCACTAATCTATAATTAGGTGGAGTCATCTTATGCCTATCTAGCTCATCCTTTAGCTCATCTCTCTCTCTCCAACTGCCCTAACATATGCAACCATAGTTATAACAACCTTATTGAATAAATGAGTATAAACACCCACTGTAACTATCACTCTCTCCATCAAACCCTCCTCTACAACATCATCAGATACATGCCATGTAATCTCATGAAGTGTAGACTCAATAATAGTCTCCTAATACTCATCATCTCCACCACCTTCCCTAGTAGGTACCTCATCCTAAGCACCTTACATGCCACCAAAATGCAAATAGACAACACTATGTTAAACATACACTTTCAAAATAAATAAAAACATAACTCAAACTTGTGTAAAACTCAAGCATAATCAAAACTTACCTTCCATCATATGAATCAAAGGAGGATCCTCATACTCAGGGGTATCCCCTCCATCAACAGGGTATAATGGAGCCCATCAATACCTCACCTACTATGTGGTATATACCTCTATGTAACCAACATCATCTACATTAGGAATATTTGTAGATGTATCCTACACATCTAAAGGTAGTGGTGCTAACTCAGCCTCAGTAGGCCTACCAAATGTTCCTACTCTCATCGATGCCTATGCACTCCTCACCCACATCCATATTGCTAGGGGCACATCTTATAAAACCCCAAACTATTTACTCATGTGCTCATACTAAAAGTGATCATACACTCTAGGCCAATGGTCATGTAACCAACAATTGACCCTCTTATACCATAATTGCACTCCATACTTGGGCCACATAGGAAATACTCTATAGGGCCTCTATATGATATCCTAAGCCACCAGTCTATCTAACACTCATCTATAGTGATCCATCCTAAGAGACTTGATAGCCAATAAACTCATCGACCACTCCTCATATGGATGTGAAGGTGCCCACTTATCTCTCAATAATCCCATCAGTCACATGACTACTATATACTGGTAAGCCCAACAATGCAATAAAGTTATTATACTCAAACTACCACTAAATGCCTCCTAAGTAAACCTATAAATGTACCTATATAAGTGGGAAATTATAGGCCTGCTAAATGAGAACATAGTGCCATATACCTCTTTACTACATACAATCCTATGCATCTTAAATGCAATCAACACCCCACTTCCATTCACTACAATAAGTGAAGCCAACAACATTGCCAACCACTTTTGTAGACATCAAACACTCATTCATAAAATAAATAATAATACATCATTATTAAGACCTCTCTTATGTATGACTGAGGGCATGCTAGTAAAATATAAAGATGCATGATCAATAGCATCCGTACCCATGTCATCTTGTAAAGTCACATGCCATCCATTAACTAACAAATGTAAATTATGGTACACATCCTCTAGAGTAATAATTATCTCTCGAATAAAAAAGCTAGAAAGTATAGGTGTTTGCATTTTACATCTCACACAAGGTGTCCATCAAATGCCTATCCCACTTCACAATGCCTAGGTCACACACAAGACCAAACCTTGCCCTATCCATAATAACCCTTTCATCAGCTGATAAAAGCAACAATCTCAGAGTCTCCATCACCTGACCTTCATGAAACTCCCTCATTCATAACTCACCCTAAAAAACACCAAAAGACAAAATATATATTAGTCAACCATGCTAAATAAATAGCCAAGTAAAATTATAGCAACTAAACTAAACATTAGCCCAAAAAATCTAGCTTCCAAGACAACAACACTGAGTATAGGATAATAGTGATGGGCATGAGTGTTTTAACCTAGACAATAGTGCTAGAGATTGAAACATAGTGTTGGAGAAGGGACAAGAGCACTATATCTAGTAAAATTTTTCCAAATACTCTTAAAATAACTCAAAAACATCTAAAAAGGCTTTTAAATAGGTAAAAATAATGCATTTCAGCTACTTACCAAGGTAACTTCCCCACTAGCCTCAACCTCAATTTCCAACTACTCAAACTAAGTCACGACAGGTGCTCATCTCTCTGGCATATCTCTTACTCTAGATCTCCAAATCTCAAACTAGTCAATGTGAAAATGAATCAAGAATCAATCCACTTTTCCTATATCAAACAACTTTTTCAATCAAAGCAAAATACCATTTTGCCCATAACTTGAACCCCATAGTTCCATTTTATAAACCATTTTGTTCCATAAAACCATGGTAATAACACCTTTGATATCAAGCAATCCTTGATCTATTACTACATCATTTTTCTATTATGGCACACACATCTCTATATCTCTCTTATGCCTAGATACACAAATTGGTCCCTACCAATCAAAAACTTATTCCAATTTCAAACAACCTTGTCTAAACAATCAATCAACTTCTCAAATCATTTCAAACTATACCAACTTTGTTTTTAAAATTATGCCATTAGTCATAACTTTTGGTTCAACCTCCTCTATTAAAAATTCCATCCCTCTCCCCAAAAGGTGAAATCATTCATACTATTCCTATTTCATACACTTACCCAGCACACCTATCTACTCTCATAGATGGATACAACATGGTTCTTACACATCTAGTAGTCAGAGTATTAGATTCACCTCTGATGAGTAGAAATATATAGTGATTTAGACTACATGGATCACTCAACATATTTTTTTACACCTCCAATAGTCATAATTATCAGATTCAGCTTAGATTGGTCAAGATATACATTGATTCAAATTACATGGATCATTTAGCATTACTTAGGACATTCAAAGGGACATACCTTTAGTTTATAGATACACAGATTAGTGAGATATACAATGGTTTAGATCATATGGATTTGCATTGACTTCAATATAGATTAATATCAGATATCATATTTGGAGGCATGTACATCACTACATGTCTCACACATACAACTTCATACAACATAACATAGTTATGAACCAGATAACAAATCATAGGCATAGTACAAAGCACATTATTTTGATATCCACTTTTGCACATGGTGCATGACACAATAGCTCATATCACATGTGGTTATATAGATTACCAAACTATACATACACATTACTCACATACCAAATTTGGAGGCATGGCACAAATGTTCATATTCTTCATCATCTAGGATTATACAAATTGGAATGGCAAGACATGTAATTTTTTATTACACATTTACTAGAGTTTTAGATTATACCCAGTTGTACTTAAGTTAACACTAGGTTAGACCATATGATCATCTATAGTGGTTGGTACATAACATTATCCAAACCCAGGCTATACGAGTTTGTGTGGGATAAATGATAGACATTGGTTTTAAACCTCTAAGCACTTCTCAATTCTAGATTAAATTATTTAGAGTAGGGGCATGATAAATTTTTATCTTCATAGCATACAAATTCTATACACACATTTTGTATTACATGAGTTTATGTGAGATAAAGGGCATAACTTGGGTTTAGGCCTTTGAGCATTTCTCATTTCTAGTCAGATTTAGTATAGGGGGCATTCATTTCAAGGATTCCTTCTTTCTCTAGGAACTATTTAGACAGTATAGGGGGCATCCATTTTAGGGATTCCTTCTTTCTCTAGGAACTATTCAAATTTAGTATAGGGGGCATCCATTTCAAGGATTCATTCTTTCTCTAGGTACTATTTAGTTCTCCATCCACTTCCCTGGTTAAGAAGTTAGACCCTTTTTCAGCACACTTATCTCCACATAAGTAAGCTCAGGTACACATCTTCTTTATCTCTTTTATTCTAGTACTTCATTTCATTATATCACTAGATTAAAAGGGGGGAAAATGTATACACCCTAAATTAGTCAAGAAACCACACATATCATGTCTTTTCATAGTCCTTTCATAGGAGACTCCAACTAGAGAATATGAGCTTTATTCACATTTAGTCATGTCTTTCATTTTAGTCATCTTGGTCTTGTTTCAAGATTGAGTCATATTTTTACCTATTCTCAATCATCCAAAGCCTTTCAAATTATCATTCCACCTCAGCTAGGTCAAGTTTTTCATGCTTATTCCATTACCCCTGGTCCCTAGCTTGTAGGATAGGAGCATTGGGATTGGACTACAGTGCTAGAACCTAGGGTATCTAGTTTCCAGTGCTCCTTCCAAAGTCAAACTAAACCTTAATGGTTAGTTTATTCTACTATATGAGTCTTACCCCTCTTCTTTGCTTCATCCCTAAGTTTTTCAATGTTGGCCAAATACAAATAAGGATCCCAAATTCAAAATAATGAGTCTCCTATATAAAGGACTACACAAGGGATTTTATATTGAGTAATTACTATTTTGGCACATTAGACATAATAAAAATTAGTTAATAGTATATCTTATCATTATACATCACACATAGACTTGTATGCTTGATTAAAGAAGGGCCTATTTAAAACTCATTCTTGCATATATCATGTGCATTGATTATGCACATTCCCTAAGGGATAACTACATTTGATTTGAGACCCTAGCTTGAAGGTTAATGTAGGTAGTGGTCAAGACAACAAGGGTTTTAAATCATGTGATAATTATTTTCATAACTAAATTTTTCCCCCTTTTGATTTTGATGTATTCATTATTTGCATGTGTGTAGATGGATATAGGTTTGGGATATTGAAACAATCCTATAGTAAGCTCTATTGACTTCCAACCTTTAAAATTTGGTATACAGGGTCACACAAACTTAGTGAACAAAACCTAGAAATAGGGTATCCTATTTTAGTGCTCCTATCCAAATACAAAATGAAAGATAGATTCATATTCTTAATAGTTTTTCAGTCCTGTACCTCAATTATCAGCCCTTGCATCATTCATTTTATCTCAATTTTAGATAATTTTATTATTCTTCCTCTTGTAAAATAACTTGTTAAAAATCTATATTTTCCACATTAAACTAGATTTTTCCTATTTCTCCAAACCCTTATTATTTAGGATCTAAATAATAGATTTAAAAAATAATAAAATAGTATGCCAATTCATTCAATAGTTATTCTTTTATGTGTAATCAGTTTGGTCATAGAGCAAGAGAATGTAGAAGACCCTCCAAGAATGAGTATTCATGGGACTATGGAAGGAGTCACAACTCACATCAATAAAAAGATATATATATATATATATATATATATATATATATATATATATATAAGATGGTTTTATATAGTTGTAATGATGTAGGACACATTGAAATATTCTATCCTAATAAGGTTATAAAGTCATCAAGTCAAAACAAGAGGTTTGAATCCTCTAGAGTGCTAGAGAGAAGATAACATAATGTTTGGTAACCCAAGATAATGAAGATGAGTCATGATCCATCTGTAAGCTCAAGTGGACTACTTGCTATAAGGTATAATGTTTCAAATGTGAAAAAAAGTTAGGAATTCATGTTTTTAGCCTAGATTGATGATCAGATGGATGATGAAGAGATCAAACCTATAATGTAAATCAAGCATTAAAGGGTATTGAAGGACATTCAGTTAGATGAGAGTATGGAGATCTGGGAAATGGGAATATTTTAATATTTTAATATTTTAGTTACCTATAAGATGTGGTGACTCCATTAGGCTTCATGGAGACACTATTCAAGTATCAAAATCATGGTGAATACTTGGTTTGAGGAGTTACTAAAATTTGTGTCTAAGTTTATTCTGCATTAAGAAGTGGTCTTATTATCATAATTCATCTGAAGGAGGTATGCTTGTAGTAAGGAGGATCATTCTACCTTAATGTTTCAATTTTTTTTGTGATATCCTATAACAATAAGGTATGGACTTATATGATAGTCATGTAGGACCCTTTGTCATTAATGTCAAAAGGGGAGAAAGTCCAAGAAGGGAGATTGACTAGATTTAGGGAGATGAAAGTGGGTAGATTGAAGTATGATTTGCCATAAATGATAAAGGGGTATTTTATTGATAAGTGTTGTCATTTATGTCAAGGTCAAGGTGTATTTCATTTATATCAAGGTGTATCTAGTATATATGCATGATGCAGTGGTATATGATAAGGAAGCCATGTGACATGAGAGAGAATTTAAAGGTAACCTGATGATTCTTCTGAGGTTGATTTGAAGGTCTAGAAAAAGATGTATGATACTATATAATGAGTATGAAATGTATGTGAGAAAGGTATATAATATTCAAAGAATATTTCAAGATCAATTTCCAAGTCATTGAACCAAGCTAGAGACTTGAAAAGGTTTGTGATTAGGATGCCTAGTCTTATGAATGAAGAAGCATGATGGATCAATAAGATGGATACATATAAGCTTAAGAGGATGTTTTAGGACACTTGATCATGTTTATGAATCATTAGATTGCTTAGGAGATCTTCAAGGTGAGTTTATAGGGTTAGACACTACAAGACTAGCATGAAAATTGACTAGTTCTAAACTCTACCTGACCTAATAAGGGGTCATAAGGTGTTGTCAAGACATATGAAGGATTAAAATAAGTGTTAGATAATGTGGGAGGTTTTTTTAGCTTGTGATTGAGGTGGAGAGTGCTTGTATAATATCCATAAGGTCTACTTTAAGGCCTAATGTGACCTATATATCAAAAGCTTAGAGAGCAAAGAGAAAAATGGTGGAGGTATCAAGATAAGTTTCCAAGGTATGCATGGATAAATTAGAATTGATATAGGTATTTCATGTTATTTTAGGTATTTTTACCAAGTCTAAGGTCAAAATATTCAAGAAAAAACATAGAGTGAGGTTTTGAGGTTCCCTATGTGCACAGAATAAAGGATTCTCAACCTGAGAAGAAATTTCATGTATTAATTAACACGTGTAACCTATACATGAGAAATAAATCCATTCATTATATAAGGGGTATTTTCCTAGCTCAAATTACCAAACATTTTTTCTATATTAAGGTTTAATTTTTATGAATGATTGTTAAGATTATAAGGTGGTTTAAACCTCTCTAAAACCCTAACTTTGATTCAATATGGAAGATCTTGATGGAAATGGCTCAAAATGGATTATATGACTTATTTTTATGATTTAATCATGTATTTGACTCTTCTAGGTACCTATAAGTGGCATTATTCTTTCAAGAGAGTGAATGGACCCTATATGAAAATCCATATTTCTCTAAAATTTGTTCTAGCAGGCAAGGTTGACCAAGTCAAAGTTATTAATTAGATGGAGGTTGAAGCTTGAGGCTTATTTATTATGCCCTTTGTGGTTTATGATCAATTTATAGACCTTAAATATGATAAATTGGTCATAGATTTTGACCTCTCACTAAAAGGGCCTAGTAAAGTAGGTAGTGAGAAAAACCAGGCAAAAGTGGGAATGATATTAGGGATGTGTTGTCATGGATTAGGGATGGATAAAAATTCATGGGATTATTTTTCAAAAAATATAGTACACATTAATATTTATTATATTATTTTTATGTCAATGGATATGTTGATAATGTTTATTATAAGTTGACATGTCTAGTGTAGATGAGACAGTAAAGGTGTAAGGGTGTGAGATTGGTCTACAAAACCAATATTATTAATAGAATATGGTATAATTAGCTATTAGAGTTACCTAATTATATAATATGATTATCCATATTAATAAAGTGTCTCCAAAAGTGTCTAGACATGATTTGAAAGCCATTCTCACCATGATTGTGTTTGAAGGTATATTGACAAGTCTGAGTAAGCAAGTGGGAGTGATGAGTTGAGGATCGATAACCTTAGATAAATAATCCAATGCATATATTATTTTTTTAATACATGTTTTTCCTATTCATTATTTTAAAAATCTTTTAATTTAGTAAAATAAGATTGGAACATAGAAGGCAAAATGGCTTGTGTGACTGAGTAAGGTCTGTGAGAGAGGAGGTCAACAGATTGGTCTGGAAGACCAATAGTTGTCATTTGTGCTTATGATCCTTTTGATAAAATTTTATATTATTATTATTATTTAAGATTATAATTATTAATTTAAACACCTTAATAATTTTCCTACAGGTGTCAAATGTTCATGGTTCCATGACTGTGTTTTGGGACCAATTGGCAATTCTGAGTGGGCTTCTTGCATAGAAGGGTTTGAGCATTTTTTCATTGAGTTGTGAGGTAAATTTCACATTATTATGAACTTAAGGTAATTATTATTATATATAAATGTATATTTACCATTTTTTTTGGAAAATTTGTGTTTGTGCTTCAATTATTCTAGACAAACTTTCTAGGTTTACACAGGGCTAATAAGAACTATTTTAATAATGTGCTCCAAATAGTGATTTGAGTTTCAAAATGTTATATATAATATATGAGATATGAGAGGTATATTGGAATGAAATATTATGTTATTATTCCATGTAATTTTTTTTAATTTTCTCCAAAAGGATCAAAGAGTCACTTGTGCTATTTAGGCCTAATGAGATTAGGTTTCCATGAGACCTAAAGGAGAGATAAGGCCTATTTGAGAAAGGTCAGATCTTAAGGGGAAAAAATAACATTTTATCCATGTATATGAATTTTTATAAGATCCATTCCATGGCTTACCTAAGAGGATAAGAATGTTTGTTTGACCAAGAAGGATATGGACAAGAAAAGTCTGGTATATATACTAGGCATTTTTAGGCCTAATGTGTGTGTGTGTGTGTGTGTGTGTGTGTGTGTGTGTGTGTGTGTGTGTGTGTGTGTGTGTGTGTGTGTGTGTGTGTGTGTGTGTGTGAAGCAAGGTGTAAATGTGAAGTGAAGAAGAAGAGTATTGCGTGATTTTAAGTAGGTGGTAAAACATATCAAATAAACCATATAAATTAGTAATATGCATTTACAGGGTTTCATGAGTGATTTCATTATATTTTTGAGCCATAGAAGGGCTAATTGAGTGAAGAAGGTAAAGGATAATTTTTGCTTGTGTGAGAGGAAGATTTGAGTGTGATATATAAAAATAAGACTATCATAAGTTGTGAGATGGAAAAAGATCAATTTGGATAGTTTTAGAGTGTTGATTGAGTGGTTACTTGATCAAAAATGGGGTTTTAGCCTCCTATCAAGTTGGTGGTTTCTAAAGTCAAGATGGTGTTTGATAAATTTAGGGGTTGGTGCTCCTTGTTAGGTTGGTGCTAAACTAAATTTGATTCATGGTATTTTATGATAAGTTTTCCAAGCTATGTTTCAATGATTTTTATTCCCCTTGAGTGTTTCCCACATATATATTATGTTCATATGTTTCATGATCTTGTATATTGATGCTTATGTTTGTTAAAGATGATCATGCTTGTATAAATTATCTATGATTGCTTAAGTAAGATTGATTAAAGTTTTAAAGACTAATTCACCCCCTTCTTAGTTTTTTTTCTTCAAATAGTGATATTGTACCATCAATGGCTAGATTTTTGTAATTACTTTCTAGAATATATGCAGTTATATTTTATTTAACTATTTCATAGTGATCAGTAATTGAATGGATTATTAGAATGCCTATTTTATGGTTAACATATTCATTATTTTTTTATTGGGATCACTAATTGTATTATCATGGTTAATTATATTTATGATTATGTGGAATTACTTTTTAAAAATGTTATTATGGTAAATCCCAGTGGTGATGTTACATGATGCATGCATTTCTTTTTATCCTAATGAGCGTAGAGATTTTATTTGTTTGTTTATTTTTATTTCATCTTTTGTGTGTTTTTTTTAAAAATTGAATATAAAAATGTATATTATATTCATATAAAATGTCTAAATTGGTAGTTTGAGTGTGGCTTGTGACACCCTATCCATAGCTCCTTCTTGCATGTTCTTGTGACCCTTATATACACCTTTTTTCTCATTATCAGTCATTTATATTCTTCCAAATGATTATTCCACCTTAGTTAGGTTATATTTCCCAAGCCAATCCTATCTCCCCAAGTCTTGAGAGTATAGGACAAAGGCACAATACTTTGACTATACCATTGAACCCTAGGGTGTCCCATTTTTGGTGCTCTTGGCCCTTTGTAATTTGAGTCTCAATGATCATTTTCACTTGATATCCTTTATTATGTCGACCTAGCACAAAAAAATTTAACCCATGACTAATGGTTCCTATTTTCATATAAAATGTCCAAATTATTAGTTTGAGTGTGGCTTGTGACACCTCATCCATAGGTCCTTCTTACATGCTCTTGTGACCCTTTTAGAAATATTTTTTCTCATTACTGATCATCCATAGACTCTTGAAAACTAATTCTAAATCAGCTAGACTCTATTTCCTAGGACAATCCTATTCCCCTAGGTCTCAAGCCTATAGGATAGGAGTGCAATACCTAGACTATAGTGTCAAACCCTAGGGTGTCCCATTTTTAGCATTCCTATCCAATCACACTTTGAGATCAAATGGTCATTTTTATCTAATTTCTATTCTTCATTATGTTATCCTAACATGAATGCATCTAACCCATGACCAATAGTTTCCTATAAGAGCCCATCCAAAGTTCATTTACGAGGGAGGTGAAAAAATCTTACAAAGCAAGAAAGAATACAAATAAATCAATAAGAAAACTTCCTTATTCTCTGCATGTAGTCACCAAACACAACTACAAACACATTCAAACACTCATACCAGTCCCTAGCCACCTCAAGTACTCTCAATTTGGCATTATTGAATCTACATCACATTATTGAATAAAACACATTAAATGGGAAAACTACATATGGCTTGATCCTTCTTTAGAGTATTGGTATATAGAAAATGTGCCTACACAATTGGTGTGGATCACATGTTCAATGCATCTTACACACACTAACCCCCCCTTTTCAAGTGATTCAAATCCTATTTTATCAAGTAAGATGGAGGGTTAGGGGTTGAATATTAAATCATATCTATAGTGAACTCCATGAACATTCAAAACATTAGATTTCATATGTAGACTCACACAGGAACAATAAAAAGAACCCAAAAAACTTGGGTCTTAAAAACTAGTTTGGACAACAGTGACATAAGAGGATAACAACACCAAACCCCAAAGTGTCATGTTTTTGGTGGTCCTATTCTTTCACCCAATGAAATATAGAATTTGATTTGTGACACTATCCTAATCTTGCACAACCAATTTTAGACCTTACAACAATTTTTCCAGCCTATCTCAAGATAAGTTATATTTCCTTCTTATTTATTGCTATTTTTAGAAAGGCAAAAAAGACACATAAATTATATAGATCACGACTGTAATTATTACAATATTATTTACTAGTTTATTAATCCAGACCCTTAAATAAAATAGGAATAAAAATCCATTATGTCTAAAATAATTAAATCATTTGGTGAACCCAACTTCATTTGCACACAAAAACCCTATAAACCCTAGGGAAAATCTCTTGCTAATTTTTTCTAATTTTTTTCTAATTTTTTCTTGTATATTTAAATCATAATTTCACATTTAATTTTAAAAATTCACCATATAAATTTTAAAAAAGTATTTCCTTCAAACCCTAGTTGAATTTACTAAATCCTTTGCTTTTTAAGGTATCACCTTACATGTTTGTCAGCTTCATATCCTTTTTATGCCTATTCCAGTTTTTTGTTTTTAGGACTTTATATTTCCTTTATTTAGTACTTTTCTTTCATTACAATTTTCCTATTACAACTTATTACATAAAATTAAATCCATTTTTTATTTGTTTTCCTACTTTAACAATGGCCCAATATACTAGTTTTGACAAAACTAATAAGAGGGAACTTCAAGACCTTTTAACTAAACATCCTGATATACAAGATGATATGATTAAAATAATACAAGAAGATTAACAAAAATAAAAAAATGGTTAATCCTCTCAAACCATATAACAACTAGCTGTAAATGACACTACGAGGACAACTATGTCTCAATAACCCCTTATAGCAGCCCAACCTTCCTATGAGGCACCACTAATTATGGCTAGTACATCTTTGTCTCTTGATGTGGTTACTCTTGTGTAAGAGATAAAATATCTTCAATCTAAGGTGCTACATATTGAGTAAGGTGCCTCTATACCAACACATGATTTGGATTCTTTTGCTCTACTTCATATACCATTGGCTCATCATATTGCTTCCACACCCTTGCAACTAGGTTTTATTCAACCCAAGATCACTCTATATGATGGAAAGGGTGATATAGAGACACAATTGATAGATTTACATGTAGAATGCTTGGACTATGTGCCAAATGACTGGTTATTAAATAGGCTATTTTAATAGAGTCTAAAGGATTATGCTTTATAATGGTTCTATAGTCTACCAAATCAATCAGTCAACATATTCAATACTTTAGCTGACATGTTCCTAGTTCATTTCAAAATTAACATAGGTGACAAAGATTCTTATGCCCAATTTCCACAATAAAAACAAAGGTCAAATGAGCATCTCACAAATTATGTTCTTTGATATAAGACTATCTTGGCTAAAATGATTCACCCCATGGTTAATCAAGAATTATAGGATCTCTTCAAATAGAGTCTTCTACCATCTTTACATGAGTCAATAATGTTTATAATATTCTCTTCCTTCACTAATTTATATCATACACTAAAGGAAAGTGAAGTCAAATTAATTTCAATGGGTAAACTCAAGTACACAAGCATATTGGAAATAACAAATAAGAGTAACAGTAAAGTCCCATACAAAGTAAAGGTTAATGATAACAAAAGTCAAAATCCACCTACAGATAATGTGACTTTAGAGCCCCCTCAATGAATGGTTTTCTTATCACCTCCTCAATGCCTTTACCAATCTATAGATATCTCTAGCTAGAGTATTATAACAGCTATTAGAATGCAATATCATATCTCTCCCTCCTATTCAGGAAGTTGATACAACAAAGCCTCTTTCACATATATATTATCAAAATGTATTTTGTGATTTTCATAGGGAACCAAGCCACACAAAGAATAGATGCATTAGTTTACAACACAAGATACAAAATTTGATAGATGGCAACCTTATTGATCTTGGCACTCTAGTTGAGACTCCTCAAGCAAATCAAACATAAGACAAGGCTCTAAAATTTTTCTTAGATCCTTTCCCATATCATTTTAAACAAGATACAGGGGATATATTAGGTGTTCACCATGCATATCATGCACACCCTCTACCAAATACATACCAGGCACCTTTAATTGAGTCACATCTTTTGAGTAACATGATCAGTGTGTACAATTTTAGATTTCCATCTAGACCTTCCATCTCCTTCTCAAAGCAAGAGATAGTTGAGTATGATTCGAATTACCATGCACTCTTTATTAGATCTTACATTGATCATCATCCCATTCATAGTGTTCTCATAGACAATGGATCTAGTGTAAATATGTACACTATGACATTACTATAGCATTTGGGATATTCAGAGCAGGATATTACCTTGATAGACATAATTATCAACAAATTTAGTGGGCACATATAGAGTTCATTAGGTGAGATTTTACTTCCTTTATAGGTTGTTCCAACACATATGTCCACACCATTTATTATATTTTCAAGTGCGAGAATTTTTGATATGTTGCTTGGTTAACCATGGATTCAAAAAATTCATGAAATACCTTCTACAGTTCACATATGCATGAAATTAATTCATGATACTCAAGTTGTTATAGTTGGTAGATTTTTGTATGAGTTATCACTCCCCACTTTAGAGTCATCTACTACTCTACAGTCACTAGTTTTATCTTCTCTACTAGTTATAGTTATTCCTCTAGTTTAGATTCAAACACAATCAAAGCCTCCATAACAAGCATAGAGAGTTCATACATTTATAGAGAGGCCTCTTTTAGAGCAACCATAGTTTTAAGACTCTAGATAATTTATAGCTATAGGTATTCACACCCAAGGTAGTATAATTGAGATCTCATGATTATACACACAAACCACATATTTAAGGAGCTTATTTTACTACCAGATGGGTTCTTAAGAGCCCTATAATTGCATCCATTTATTAGAGTTATAGGATGACCCCACAGTTGGTTTCCACTTTAGATATTTTAAAGTATTTAAAACATACATAGCTTTTAGAGTCATAGTCTCATCCCTTACATCATGCTTCATGATCATGCACAATCCCTCTCCTTGACATAGGACACCATGATAGGGATTCTCTCATAAGACTCATCAGTTCGTATCATTTCTTCTCAGTCTTTCTTGTACATAGCTTCTTTTCAATTTCTTGTACATAAATTCTCATATTCCTTGTACATAGTATCCTTATGATTGATTGTATAAAGCTTATATATATTTTAAAAAAAACATTCAAATAATTCAAAAACACAAAAAAAT
Source organism: Torreya grandis (assembly GCA_037957365.1). Taxonomy (NCBI): domain Eukaryota; kingdom Viridiplantae; phylum Streptophyta; class Pinopsida; order Cupressales; family Taxaceae; genus Torreya; species Torreya grandis. The sequence continues at coordinate 1,621,495 of JARHVA010002608.1, forward strand.
AATACAAAAACATTCAAATAAAACAAAAACACAAAAACATTTCAACTGTATGCATCATCCATGCTTTACATTTCTACTACCATGCTAGACTTACATTTTGTTATTTTATGCTATTTTTTTAATCAATTTATTTACATTGCCATTCTTCACTTGATATTATTCAAATGTGTGTAGTGACACCTAGATCCTTGATTTCTTCACTCTACCCATTGGGGGGGAATCCTACTTCTACATTAAAGACATAAATTAACATATCTACCCATCAGGGGCATCTTCTACATGACTACACCATCTAGGTTATGTAATTCCTACACCACACACTCTAGTTATCATGTTGATGTACATCATTTACTAGTTTACATAGATTACTCTATCGATAATCACTAAGTATATAACACTTGTGTATTTCTTAACATCTACCTAGTCTTGTACTACATGATTTGCATACTTTCACTTCTTTCTTTGATTAATTAGATGCGATTGTATTTATAGCATTTACATGCCTTCCTTTCTTGCTTTGCATAGCTAGATGTGATTACATTTCTTAGTTCCTATTTTTTCTCTTGTGGGTGCCTTAGGACATTTTCCAATGTCCTTTTCTTGTACTCTTCTATGTGTTTGTGGCCCCCATGCTAACCTTGCTTATTTTTAATTATATGTGTATGTGGGCATTTGAACATGCCTTGTATGTTTGCTTTCCTAGTTTGAGTGACATGTTCTCATGTCCCTTATTTTCTTGGCCCCTCAACTACTTTTATGTACTTCTTACTTATTACATTGTGCGTTTATTGCTTGTTTACTTCTCATTGTTTACAATGCCATGATTCACATCATGAATTATCTTGATTTTTTAGACACCATGATAGACATCATGTTACATCCCTCCTTGACAACTAACAAATAACATTTCTAGTTTCAATTCAATATACTGCACATGATTACATCTATCTAGGCATACCCCTATTGATCTAACACTTTATAATACAAAATATGCTATATCTTGAGACATCTTTTCAATTATCATTACTATATCATGTATTTTACATCATAACACACTCGCAAAGATATTTCTTCTAAGGGAAATAATTTTAGGTTCTTCATTCCTACCCTTAAAAAAGGGGTAACAATCAAGGGTTTTGTCACAAAAATTACAGCATCCTATCGGTCAATTTTTTTTTCTAGAAGCCAAATTAGGTAGAATAGACTAGAAAGATAGTGACAAATACAAAATAGTGATAAAAAACAAAAAAATACAAGAGTTCCACAGCTGGACTACAGTGTTAGACAACAAAGTGTCCTATTTTTAGTGCTCCTATCTAGATAACAAAAAACTCAAATTTTATAGAAATAGACAAAAAGGTAAGTTTAGATATAATTTTGTCATCTATAGTTTAGTTTCGATTGGAAAATTTTAGTATAGTTTCTCAGAGTATCTAGATATAGGGGGAATCATGAGTGGCATGATGGCTTTCACTTCTAGTTTCAAATTTGGTAGTTGGTATAACTTCTAGATCAGAATCTATGTTATAGACACCAATGATTGGGGGCAATGTGCATGGCACATTGACTTTCTTTTTTTTCCAAGTTTATTACATTACATAGGTATTCTCAATAATTTCATGCTTTATTTCATTTTTAGGTGGTTGGCATCATTTTAGAGTGGCTTTCATATAAGCGTAGTTCCTAGTTTTAGAGTGGCTTTCATACAAGCCTAATCTCCACATTTTGGAGTTGTAAAGATTAGCTTAGTTTTTAGTACACATTTAGCTATCCACACCAAATTGTTAGATCACTAAGCATTCATAAGATTCAAGATCCATCTCATAAAACACATATTCATACTGGTATTAGTTCATAGCTTCACTAAGTGGGCAATGATGGAGCCAAAGGACTAGCTAACCTTTGTATTCTTGAGCCACCTACTCAAAGGGATTGGACACATAGTCCAAACATTGATTAACACACATATGATCACATATATTCACTTAGTGTATGATGACGAAACCAAAGGTGTAGCCTTTGTATTCTTGAGCCACTTTCAAGGAATTGAGCACTTAGATCCATTCATTATATTACTTTTGGTATAACACACACCCAGTATCATTCAACATCACTCAACATCACAACAAGTTTTGTATTGGTTTATGTACCTGGTTAGGTGTGTTCATTCCTTTCTCTTCCTCTTTCTCTTACCCAGCTTTTGTACATTCTTATTTTAGACATGGTGTGTCTAGTAAGAACTAATCTACTATTTGTTTTATCTTATATATTTACATTTCATGATCTGCTCTCTCTATGCACACTCAACATCACATAACTTCATGGTCTTTAGCCTTACATGTAAGTTTATGTATGTTTACTGCATTTCCTTTATCCTAGTATTTTGCTTTGATACATCACTAGAATAAAGGGGGTGGAATGTAATTATATAAAATGTCTAAATTGGTAGTTTGAGTGTGGCTTGTGATACCCTAGCCATAGGTCCTTCTTGCATGCTTTTATGACCCTTCTAGACACTTTTTGCCCATTATCAATCATCTATAGACTCCTAAAATCTAATTCCATCTTAGCCAAACTCTATTTCCTTGGTAAATCCTATTCCCTTAGTTATTGAGCCTATAGGATAGAAGTGCCATACCTAGACTATAACACTAGACCCTAAGGTGTCCCATTTTCAGCGCTTCTATCCAATCACACTTTGATCCCAAATGATCATTTTCATTTGATTCCTATTCTTCATTATGTTAGCCTAGCATGAATATATGTTACCCATGACCAATAGCTCCTTATAAAATTCCATCCAAAGTTAATTTACAATGGAGGTGATAAAATCTTAAAAAGTAAGAATACAAATAAATCACTAAGGCAAACTTACCTATTCTTTGCATACAGTTACCCAACACAATTGTAAATACATTCAAACACTCATACCAATCCCAAGCCACCTCAGTCACTCTCAATTTGGCATTATTGCATCTGCATCACCCTATTTCATAAAGTTCACTAAATGGGAGAACTACATATAACTTGATCCCTCTTTAGAGTATTGGTATGTAGGCAGTGAACCCATACAACGGGTGTGGATCACATGTTTAGTACATATTACACACACTAACCCCTAATTTTAAGTGATTCAAATCTTGTTTTATCAATTACAATGGAGGGTTAAGATTTAAAAATTAAATCATCTCTATAGAGAGCTATGTCAACATTGAGCACTTGAGATTTCATAAGAAAGCACACATAATAAAAATGCAAAGAACCCCAAAAACTTAGGTCTCAAAACCTAGTTTAGACAACAATGATAGAAGAGGAAAACATTGGACCCCAAAGTGTCCTATTTTTGGTGGTTTTATCCTTTCTTCGAATGAAATCCATATTCTAATTTGCAACACTATCCTAGTCTTGCACATCCAATTTCAAACACTGAAATAGTTGTTTCATCTTATTTCAAGATAAGTTATATTTCTTTCTTATTTATTTTTATTTTTAGAAAGGTAAAAAAGACACATAAATTATATAGATCAGGATTGTAATTATTGCTATATTATTTACTAATTTATTAATCTAGGCCCTTAACTAAAATAGGAATAAAACTCCATTATTCCTAAAATAATTAAATCAGTTCTATATAAAAATCTATCCAAAGTTAATTTATGGAGGAAGTGACAAATCTTATAAAGTAAGCAAGAATACAAAAAAATCACTAAGGCAAACTTCCTTATTCTCTACATACATTCACCCAACATAGCTACAAAATTACTCAAACCCTCATACCAATCCCTAACCACTTTAAACACTCTCAATTTGGATTTTTTGCATCTGTATCACACTATTACACAAATCACATTAGGTGGGATAAATTTATGTGTTTTTATCCCTCTTTGGAGTATTGGTATGTAGACAACATGCCCACACAAGGGGTGTGGATTACACGTTCAGTGCATCTTACACACTAACCCCTCTTTCTCAAGTGATTTGAATATTTTTTATCAAGCATAATGAAGGGTTAGGGTTTTAAGATTAAATCATATTTATAGTGAGTTCTATAGACAATCAACACTTGAAATTTCATAATCAGGCTCATACAAGAACAACATAAAAACCTAAAAAAATTAGGTCTTTGTGACTAGTTTGGACACTAGCAATAGGATTGGACTACAATGTCAAACTCTAAAGTGTCTTATTTTTGGTGCTAATATCCTTTTGCTAAATGAAATCGAGATTCAAATTTGTGACACTATCCTAGTCCTACACAACTATTTTTAACCTCTATATCAGCCATCTCAGTCCAATTTCAAGCTAAGTTATATTTCTCCTTATTTATTGCTATTTTTAGAAAGGTAAAAAGGATAGATAAATTATGCAAATCAGGACTGTAATTATCTCTATATTCTACACTAATTTATTAATCCAAACCCTTAACTAAAATAGGAATAAAACTCCATTATTCTCAAAATAATTAAATCATTTGGTGAACCCAACTTACTTCATTTGCACACAAAAACCCTAGAAACCCTAGGAAAAATTCTTTGCTGATTTTTCCAATATTCTTCTAATTTTTTCCTGTATATATAAATCATAATTTCACATTTAATTTTTAAAATTTACCATAGTAATTTTAAAAATTATTTCATTCAAACCCTCGTTTAATTTACTAGGTCCCTTTGCTTCTTGAGGTATCACCTTACATGTTTGTGAGATTCATATCCTTTTTATGGATATTCCAGTTTGCTATTTTTAGGACTTTACATTTCCTTTATTTAGTAATTTGTTTCTATTAAATTTTTCTTATTACAACTTATTGTAAAAAATTCAATCCATTTTTAATTTGTTTTTCTACTTTAATAATGGCCCAATATACTGGTTTTGATGAAACTAATTTTTAACTAAACATCCTGATATACAAGATGATATGCTTAAAATAATACAAGAAGATTAACAAAAATAAAATAATGGTCAATCCTCTCAAACAAAATAACAACCTATTACAAATGACACTACAAGGGTAACTATGTCTCAACAACCCCCTATAGTAGTCCAACCTTCCTATGAGGCACCACCAGCTATGACTAGTACATATTTGTCTCCCAATGTGTCTACCTTTATGCAAGAGATAAAATATGTTCAATATAAGGTTTTACATCTTGAACAAGGTGCCTCTAGACTAACATAGGATTTGGAATCTTTTGTTCTACTTCATACACCATTCGCATGACATATTGCTTCTACACCCTTACCACCAAGTTTTGTTTAACCCAAGTTCACTCTATACAATGACAAGGGTGATCCAAAGACACACTTGAGAGATTTTCATGTAGCATGCTTGGACTATGTGCTAAATAACTGGTTACTAACCAAGCTATTTACATAAAGTTTAAAGGATTATGCTCTACAATTGTTCTATAGTCTATTGAATCAATCGATCACCACATTCAATCATTTAGCTAACATGTTCCTAGCTCACTTCAACATTAACATAATTGACAAGGTTTCTTATGCCCAAGTTGCACAATAGAAAAAAAGGTCAAATGAACATCTCACAAATTATGTTCTTCGATATAAGACTATCTTGGCTAAAATGACTAACCCCATGACCTATCAAGAATTATAGGATCTCTTCAAATAGTCTCTCGCCAGCTTTGCATGAGTGAATAAATTTCAAAAGGTTCTCTTCCTTCACTGAGTTATGTCATACACTAAAGGAAATGAAATTCAAATTAATTTTAATGGGCAAACTCAAGTACACAAGCATATCAGAAATAATAACTAAAAGTAATAATAAAGTCCCATACAAAGTAAAAATTAATGACAACAAAATTTAAAATCAACCTATAGTTAATATGGCTTCAAATCCCCCTCAGTGAGTGGTTTTATTAGCACCTCCTTGGTGAGCCTTTACCAATCTACCAATATCTCCAGCTAGAGTCTTACAATAGTTTTTAGAATGCAATGTCATCTCTCTCCCTCCTATATGGGAAGTTGATCCAACAAAGCCTCTTCCACATGGATATGATCATAATACATTTTTTGATTTTTACAGGGCACCAAGACACATAAAAAATAGATGCATCAATTTTAAACACAAGATATAAGACTTGATAGATGGCAATCTTATTGATCTTGGCACTCTAGTTGAGCCTCCTTAGGGAAAGAAAACATAGGATAAAGCTTTGAAATTTTTCTCAAATCTTTTCCCACAAAATTTTAAATAAGAGACAAGGGATACATCAGGTATTCATCATGAATATCATGCACATCCTCCACCATCTACATACCAGGCACTTTCAATTGAGTCACATCCTTTGAGAAACATGATTGGTGTGTATAATTCTAGAGTTCTAGCTAGACATTCAATCTCCTTCTTAGAACATGAGATAGTTGAGGATGATTCAAATTACCATGCACTTTTTTTTATCAAAGCTTACATTAATCATCATCCCATTCATAGTGTTCTCATAGACAATGAAACTAGTGTGAACATATGCACTATGACACTATTTCAGCATTTGGGATATTTAGAGTAGGATATTACCCCAATAGACATAGTTATCAATGGATTCAGTGGGCACATATAGAGTTCATTGGGTGAGATTTTACTTACTCTAAAGGTTGGTCCAATACATGTGGCCACACCATTTACTATTTTTCTTAATGAAATAATCTTTGCTATGTTACTTGGTTGACCATGGATTTATAAACTTCATGTAATTTCTTCTACAATTCATAGATGCATGAAATTTACTTATGTTAATTAAGTTGTTATAATTGGTGGAGTTCTGTATGAGTTACCACTTCCTACTTTAGATCCATCTACTACTTTATAGTCACTAGTTTTATCTCCCCCACCAGTTATAGTTCTTCATCCAATTTAAATTCAAGCACAATTGAGGCCTCCTTCGCTAGCACAGAGAGTTCATACACTTCCAAGAAAGCCTATTTTACATCAACCACTAGATCAATGATCGTCTTAGGACTCTAGATAGTTCCTAACTATATTTTTCACATCCAAGGTAGTCTCATTGAGGTCTTATGCCTCTACACATAGAGCACATGTTTATAGATATTATTCTACCATAAGATGGGTCTTTAAAAGCCCCATAATTGCATCCACTTATCAAAGTTACAAGGGGGTCCCACAATCAGTTTCCACTATAGAGATTTTATATTAATTACAACATACATAATTTTTCAAGTCACAATCTCAACCATTCTATCATGATTCATGATCACACATGATCCCTCTCCTTGATACATGACACCATGATAGGGAGTCTCTTATGAGACTCATCAGTTAGTATCATTTCTTCTTGGTCTTTCTTTTACATAACTTATTTTCTCAGATTTATTATACATAGCTTCCTTATGAGTTATTATACATAGCTTATTATCAAAATATAAAAACAATATAAGATGTCAAAATATAAAAACATTCAAATAAATCAAAAAATACTAAAAAATATTTCAACTATATACATCATCCATGCTTTACATTTTTAATACCATGATAGACTTACATTTTGTTGTTCTATGCTAGTGTTTATCAATTTATCTACATTACCATGATTCACTCTATCTTTTTTGAGTGTGTGCAGTGATATCTATATCCTTGATTACTTCACTCTACCCATTGAGGGGGCATCCTACTTCTACATTCAAGACATACATTGACATATCCACCCACCAGGGGCATCTTCTACATGAGTACACCATCCAGGTTATGTCATTCCTACACAGCACACTCTAGTTATCATGTTGATGTATGTTACTTACTAGCTTACATAGATTATTCTATCGACACTCATTAGTATATAATGTTCGTGTATTTATTAACATTTACCTAGTCTTGTACTACATGTTTTGCAAACTTTCACTTCTTACTCTAATTAGTTTAATGTGATAGTATTTTTAGCATTTACATGCCTTCCTTTCCTAATTTGTGTAGCTACATGTGATTGCATTTCTTATTTACTATTTTGTTTCCTATGTATGCCTTAGTATATTTACCAATGTCCTTTTTTTGTAATCTTCTATGTGCTTATGGCCTCATGCCAACCTTGCTTATTTTCAAATGTATGTGTATGTGGGAATTTGAACATGCCTTGTATGCTTGCTTTCTATTTTAAGTGACATGTGCCCATGTCCCTTGTTTGCTTGGCCCCTTGGCCACTTTTGTATGCTTCTTGCCTTGTGTGCTTATTACTTGTTTGATTCTCAATTGTTTACAATGCCATGATCCACATCATGCATTATCTTGATTTCTTGGATGCCATGATGTAAATCATGCTCCATCCCTCCTTGACAACTAATAACTAACATTTTTAGTTTCAACTTATTATATTTCATATGTTATTACATTACTACATCTATATATGCATACCCCTATTGATTTAATAATTTCTAATACAAATTATGTTATATCTTGAGAAATATTTTTGATTATCATATCATGTAATTCATAACATAACACACATGTAGGGATATTTATTTTGAGGTTAGTCATTGCAAGTTCTTCATTCCTACCCTCAGAAGAGGGGGCAATAAACAAGGGTTTGCCCACAAAGATCAGAGCCTTCTACTGATCAAAAATTAGTTTTAGAACACTAAAAACAACATTTAGAACATAAACTAGGTAGAACAAACCAAAAACATAGTGATGAATATAGAATAGTCATAAAAAATAGTAAAGGATAAGAGCACCATACTTGGACTATAACACTAGACAACAAAGTATCCTATTTTTAGCACTCTTATCCAAATAGCAGAAAACCCATATTTTCTAGAAATAAATAGAAAGGTAAGATCAGTTACAATTTTGTTAGCTATAGTTTAATTCATATTAGGTAGTTTTAGTATAGTTTTTCTCAAAGAATCTAGATATAGGGGGCATCATGCATGACATGACGGCTCTCACTTCCAGTTTTAGATTTGGTAAATGGTATAACTTCTAGATTAGAATACATGTTACAGACACCAGTGATAGGGATAAATGTGCATGGTACATTTGCCTTCTTTTCTTTTTAGTTCATTTCATGAGCCAGGTATTCTTAGTAGTTGTGTTCCTTATTCCATCTATAGGTGGTTGGAATTATTTTGAAGTGGATTTCATATAAGCCTAATTCTTAGTTTTGGAGTGGCTTTCATACAAGCCTAATCTCCACCTTTCAAAGTGGCCAAGATTGGCCTAGTTCTCAGAACACATTTGGTTATCCATACCACATTTTTATGTTATAGAGCATTCATGAGCTTCAGGAGCCATCTCATATGACACACATTTCATACCAAAATTAGTTCATAGCTTCACTTAGTGGGAAACAATGGAGCCAAAAGACTAGCTAGCCTTTGTATTATTGATCCACCTAATCAAAGGGATTGGAAATATAGTCCAACCATAAATTAACATAAGCATGATCACATAGTTTCACTTAGTGGGAGATGATGGAGCCAAATGGCCAACCTTTGTATTCTTGAGCCACTCCTAAGGAATTGAGCACTCAACTCCATTCATGATATTATTTTTGGTTTAGAACATACCCAACATAACTAAAACATCACTTGACATCATAATAGGTTTTGTATTGGTTTGTGTACCTGGTGAAGTGTATTCATTCCTTTCTCTTCCTCTCTTTTACCTAGCTTTTATATACTCTTATTTTATACATAGCATATCTAGTAAGAACTGATCTACTCCTAGTTTTATTTTGTAGATTTGTGATTCACGGTGTGCTCTCTTTATGCACACTTGACATCACACATATTCATGGGCTTCACCCTTGTAGGTAATTTTAGGTACACTTTCTAATTTTACTTTATCCTAGTATTCTCTTTACTACATCATTAGAACAAGGTGGGGGGGGTGCACAAATGTAGTCATATAAAATGTCTAAATTGGTAGTTTGAGTGTGGCTTGTGACACCCTATCCATAGCTTATTATTACATGCTCTTATAACCCTTATAGAAACCTTTTTACTCATTATCAGTCATTCATAGCCTTCTAAATTATGATTCCACCTCATCTAGGCTATATTTATCAATTCAATCCTATCCCCCAGGTCCTGAGCCTATAGGATAGGAGTGTCATACTTGGAATATAGCATTAGAACCTATGGTGTCCCATTTTTAGTACTTTTATCCCTTTGTAATTTGAGCCTCAATGATCATTTTCACCTGACTCCTATACTTCATTATGTTAGCCTAGTGCAAACATAATTAACCTATGACCAATGGTTCCTTATAAGATCCTATCTAAAGTTTATTTATGGAGGAAGTGACAAATCTTACAAAGAAAATAAGAATACAAATAAAGCATTAAGACAAACTTACCTATTATCTACATACAGTCATCCAACATAGCTACAAATATACTCAAACCCTAATACCAATCCCTAGCTACCTTAAACACTCTCAATTTAGTATTTTGGCATCTACATCACATTATTGCACAAAGCACATTAGTTGGGAGAACTACATATGTTTGATCTATCTTCAGAGTATTGGTATGTAGGCAGTGTACCCATACAAGGGGTGTGGATTACATGATTAGTTCATCTTACACACTAACCCCACCTTCTCAAGTGATTGAATATTATTTTATCAATCATAATGGAGGGTTAAGGTTTGAATATTAAATAAACTCTATAGAATTTCCATCAACAATTAGCACTCAAGATTTCATAGTTAGGCTCACATAGGAATAACACAAAAACCCAAAAAGTTTTAGGTCTCTGTGATTAGTTTAGACAATAGTGACAGGAGTGGACTACAGTGCCAGACCCTGAAGTGTCATGTTTTTGGTGTTCCTATCCTTTTGTTGAATGAAATCTAGATTCATAATCATGACACTGTCCTAATCTTACACAACTAATTTTAGCCTCTGTCTCAGCCATCTTAGTCTAGTTTCAAGCTAAGTTATATTTATCCTTATTTATTGTTATTTTTATAAAAATAAAAAAGATAGATAAATTATAGAAATTAATATTTTAATTATCTCTATATTTTGTAATAATTTATTAATTTAGACCCTTAACTAAAATATGAATAAAAATTCATTATTCCCAAAATAGTTAAATCATATATTGACTTGATGGTTATATGTTTATTTTTTTTACTGTGGTGTATGGGAGACCTATTTTCCTCTTTTTTATTATGCAAGGACATTTCTTACAGAGCTTCTACCTTTGCCTAGAATTAGCATGAATGGATTAAGGAAAAGAAAAAAAATGCAAACATTTTTTTTCAAATTTGACTAAGCATTATCTCTATAAAGACTACCAAGAAGAATAGTAAAAACAAAAATATACATGTTTTCATGTAAATAAATGTACTTCATACTTAATTTCAAACAATAGTGGACTTCAATAAACATTGATTTATCATCTAATCTAGCACCAAATGACAAAGACATATTTAGTATAGTAAAAAAACACATTTTTCAAAAAATCCAAGAATTATTGAACAATATAAAAAATATTTTCCACAGTGGATGTTCTTGCATATAAATAAATAAATCCAATATTATAACATATTTTTTGAAAAGGAAACAAGTCTTTGCATACTAAAAAAGAGGAAAATATGTCTCCCATACACCACAATAAAAAAAATAAACATATAACCATCAAGTCAATAAATGATTTAACTATTTTGGGAATAATAAATTTTCATTCATATTTTAGTTAAGGGTCTAGATTAATAAATTATTGTAAAATATAGAGATAATTAAAATCTTAATTTGTATAATTTATCTATCTTTTTTATTTTTATAATATAGAGATTTGATTATAAGGTTTTTTTGCATTGACTTTTAAATATAGATGAATTCTAAAACTATTATTAGTATAAATTATAGATATTTTGTTTTTTTTTTAAAGGGGGGGAGGGGTGGTTAAAAAGGGTTTAGTTTTTTTTTATGTTTAAAAAAAAAAAATTATTTGTCTAAGTACATTTTCAAGGTCTTATGCTTATGGTAATGGATGTTCATTGTTTATAAATGTTCAACAAAACATGTCAATATCTTTTGTGCATATACAGTTTTTACTTGTTTCCTTTTGCATTTAAGTGTTTATCATAATTTGTTTAGTATTTTTCCCCCCTTTTTAGTGTCTTATTATCTATAAGTTTTGTCCAAAATAGACTTCATGTCTCTATGCAGTTGTGATTGTGTTGATTCATGAATTTCTTTTTATCCTATTGAATGCAAAGATTTTTTTTCTTTGTTTTTTTCCTTCATATTTTTTTTTTTTTTTTAATTTTAAAAAATATTAAAAAAATGATTATAAACATGTATAGACTTGATGGTTGTACGTTTCTTTTTTTGACTGTGGTGTGTGGGAGACCTATTTTCCTCTTTTTTATTGTGTATGGACTTGATCCGTTTCAAAAACTATGTTATAATATTGGATTTATTTTTTGAATTGCAAAGAAAGCCATTGTGGGGAATATTTTTTTATACTGAAATAATTCTTGTATTTTTTAAAATGTGTTTTTTTTACTATACTAAATATGCCTTTGACATTTGGTGCTAGATTATATGATAAAATAATGTTTATGAAAGTCTATTATTATTTGGCATTACGTCTAAAGTACATTTATTGCAATGAAAATGTGTATATTTTTTTTCACTATTATTATTTGTAGTCTTTTCACAGATAATGCTTAACAAAAGTCAAAAAAACTGTTTACATTTCTTTCTTTTCCTTAATCCATTCATGCTAATTCTAGGTAAAGGCAGAAGCTTTGTAAGAAATTGGGCTTGGTGATATGGTTTTAAAATATAAAAATACATAGACTTTAAAATAAGTTTCATTTAAAATATTTCATAACAAGATTTTATTTGGTTTCAAAAACCATAAGTATTTGACAAATACTAATACTATGGTTTTTATTTTTGTCTTCTCTGTGTTGAGCATTTGTAAGATAGTTCATAGAATCAGAGGTGTTTAGATTTAAAAAAATTGTGTTTTTTGGGCTTAAAAATAAAAAAAAATCAAAGAGATAATTTTTTAAGGAATGTTTCACCAAGGTTCCAGTTTGAAATGATATGTACTTTGGGCAATTATTTGTCTGCATTAAATTCGTATGTCGTTATCACCGACTGAAATCAATGTAATGTGTTTCATTCTTAATTATAAAAATTGTATTTCCTTGAATAAAACTTGTGTTTTGTCATATGCTTATTCATTTATATACATAATATAAAATAATATAATATAATTTATCATGCATCGTTAATGCATTTGTTTTCTTTATTTATTTTATCTTTGTTTTAAAAAAATCAATAATAATTGTATGTAATTTTTTTTCTTTTTCTTTTTTGTATTGGATTCGTGTAGAATATGCTCAATACTAAGGTTTTAAAATATTTTTATCTATATTTTTTTAGAGCAAAAAAAAAATGATTATTAAGTTTATATTACAACAAAATTATAATATATAGTCTACATAAGAGTAAAAAAAATTTCAATGATGGAACATGATTTAATGATTTTTTTATTTAACTAGTTTCATATATGTCTTAGAATGTAGATATGAAAATAAGGGATGAATAAAATAAACCTTGGAAATTGTTAGCTAAAACTATTTTTGAATTTTATGTTGTATTGGTTGTTTTCAACTATGTGAAATAGGTTATACGCATGTTCAGTTTGTAGATTTTACAATTGGAGTTTTTTTTTTAATGAAAAGAAAAAAATGATTTACAATTATAAGCATATACACTAAAAATCAAGGAAAAACTATACGTGTGTGTGTATGTGTGCCTATTGTTAGTTGAGTTGAGTAAAACATTGGATTAATTCATATTTAAAAGAAAAATAAATAAAATATTAATTTAGATGATGTTTACATTTATGAAAATTGTTCTTTAAAAACCATTTCTCATTTTTTTCATATTTTAGCCATAAAAAAAGATTAAAAAAATAGCTTTTTATATTAATAACTTGGTCATTTACTTGCATAATAGATGTCGAGCAAATACTTGTAAAACATTTTTGGATAAATCAAATCTTTTATTGTAAAGAAGTAGATAAAAAAATGACAAGTGGATATTGCAATACGGAATTTATTTTTGTAGAAGGATATAGGCTGATCATCAAAGCTAGTTCTAATAATATAGATACTAATTTGGAAAAGGTAAACTTATTTAGGGATCAATTATTTAAATAAAATGTAGGGGACTACCTTTTTGATGCATTTTAGGTGTTGTTGCATTTTTGGTATACATCTGTAGAACTCTATTTAGGAATGATCAACTATTTTTAGAGCTATTTGGACAAGAATGATCAAGATGTGTTAAGATCGTTGAAACTAAAATTGGATCCTCAAGAAATATATAGAATGCATCATGTTGATATAATTTCTACATCCTTTGAATGGATGCAAGTTTTAGCAATTACATGCATGGTGAATGGTGTTAGAACCCCACTGGGTTCAATTCAAATAATGGTATTTTTTAAAAATTTACTTTAATAATCGAATTAGATTATTCCCAAAATATTTATTAATTAATCTTTAACTAAATGCATCTTTAATAATAAATATTTTATAACTTATTTAGATAATGATCAGATTAACAAAGTCAACAAAATTATAAATGTAATCCATCACAAATGAATAACTATTGAATAATAATAACTCATCCAACTATTGAAAGTTAATACAATAATATTATACAATAAGAGTATCCAAACTATTGTTTATCAAGTACAATAATACAATGTTTTTACATTATAGTGTATATAAATAAATACAACATTCTAAGGAACTAATGACTATCCATTAACTTTTTATATGTAAATGAACTAGAACCATGATTAAGAGTCTCTATCGGTTAACTGTTGGAAGAGAGGGTGAGCATCATCAAAGTGCTTTTTTACAACAACCATAAACCATAGATCCCTCGCATAATGTCCAACTAAGGAATGGACCTCCCTTCATGGATGATTAGATGATAATGGTGTAGGTATCAATAAGTCAATTAAAACCTAGGTGTTATAAGATTCTAACTACATGAAACATATCATAAAGAATTACATTCCAACATGACATCATGTATACATGCACATAATCAAATATGTAAAATGATAACGTTTAACTATAAACATTAATTTGACCAAAGTTTTCATATAGTTTAATTATCTATTAGACCAATCATAATCACATACACACAATTAATCATATTTCATATAATCTAATTATTATATACTCTAACTATATGTAATAGAATATGTTTCATGATAATAATTGTTAGTGTCATTGATACCATATTTATAATAATCCATATACAAAAATTCCATAGATTTATAATAAAGATTAGTATTTAATACCATAATAATTAAATATAATAAATATAGAATTAATCTCATGTTAAATAATAACTTATTATCATAAATATATTTCCCTAAGTTCAAATACAACCAATATCCATTTTCTATTAAAGCAATATTGCATATATAATTATTTTCTAACAATCATCATGTAATATCTAAGAATTTACCAATTCCTAACAAACATATCATGTTCACAAACATTATAACTAAATAATAAATTTCAAGAGTTTCACAATAAATCCTAAGCTAACCAACAAATAATAACAATTACAACATAAATAATAACAATTACAAAATTATTTGTTCTAATCAATGATTACCAATTTTCTCATAATTTATAACTAAACAACATATTATAAATTAATGATATAATCCCAGATGCATATGAATACAATCTATTCACTATAATCAAACATCTATTCTCATATCAAATTATCTGATAAATATATATATTAAATATGTCCACTTACACACACACACACACACACACACACACACACACACACACACACACACACACACACACACACATTTAAAACCCTATGCCATTGATTTTTAAATGGCATAATATATAAATATAAATGGTCATGCATATATATACATGCATGTGTGTGTGTGTGTATGTGCATGTGTGTGTGTGTGTGTGTGTGTGTGTGTGTGTGTGTGTGTGTGTGTGTGTGTGTGTGTGTGTGTGTGTGTGTGTGTGTGTGTGTGTGTGAACTATTCTTAAATGTTGGGGATCAATCAACAAAACTGATTACTATATGAAAGCAATTAAATGTAGAAATAAGCTAGATAGACAAGTAACTAGAATAAAAAATAACAAAGAATAAGAGATACAAGAAACCACCCTGAAAACTTGTATTCAACTCTTTACAGAAGGAATTATAATTGAAGAAACTTCTTTTCTTACACACCTCTCTCAGATGTACAGATCTCTTCTTAGATCTCTTTCCCTTAATAATTCTATCTCTCAATTACAATCAACTCCACAATCTGGATTGATACACATATACAATCTATATTCTACTTCTACAGTAGTGTCTCTTACTCTACAGTATTGTCCTATGAACTATGAATATCTATCTCTATTATATAACTATAGAGATTCATGAGCATGCACTTACAGCCATTAGATTCACCTTCTAATCAAGGGCTCTAATCAGTTTTACTCAAATTAGAAATGCGGGCTTACAACCAATAGTTCATCCTTACATGCAAACATTCTATTTTCACTTGAAAATAGCGTTCCAGACATACACAGGTGACTGACGTCGGTCCCTATATGCCTGCCTGTGATCGACGTCGGCCAAACTTCTACCGATGCCGATAGCTTCTGGTCTACTTGTGACCATCGATGGCGACTGTGGGTTTCCAACATCTTCTGAACTTGCTCATGGATGAATCTTTTAGCTCCATACCTTAACAATCTCCCACTTGGAGATAAATAGATACACCAGTACCTGTACAACAACATCTTTTAGCTCCATCATCTTCAACTTAATCATGAAGACCAATGAAAGTTGAATGAAGATTCAACTTCTCCTTTATAACCGGCTTGGTTAACATATCAGTAAGATTCTTATCTGTATGGATCTTCTCCAGCTTCAACTCACCATCCTCCAATACCTGTCTAATGAAGTGGTACATAAGCTGTAAATGCTTTGTTCTTGAATGAAAGGCTGAATTCTTAGCCAAATGAATTGCACTCTGACTATCACTGTATAGTCTGCAACTCTCTTGCTCCTTTCCAAGCTCTTCCATGAACCATGTCATCCATATCATCTCTTTGCTAGCCTCTGTGACTGTAATATATTCTGCTTCTGTAGTTGACAAGGCAACAACCTTCTACAACTTTGATATCCAGCTAACCACCATTCCACCTACAGTGAAAACATATCTAGTGGTGTTCCTCCTACCAGCCAAATCACCTGCCATATCTGAATCTACATAACCATGTAGAGAAGTATTTGAACTACCATAGCACAAGTGCCTACTGCTGGTTCCTCTCAGATATCTAAGGATCCACTGAATTGCTTTCCAGTGTTCCTTTCCAGGATTGGCCATATACTTACTTACAACTCCCACTGCTTGGGCAATATCAGGCCTAGTACAAACCATTACATACATTAAACTTCCTACTACGGAAGCATATGGAACTTTCCTCATGTACTCTATCTAATCATGTGAATTAGGACATTGTTCTTTACTCAACTTGAAATGTCCAGCCATAGGTGTGCTTACCAGTTTTGCATCTTGCATATTGAACCATTTCAACACCTTGTCCACATAATCCTCTTAAGACAAAATCAACTTGTGATTTTTCTTGTCTCTCTTAATATTCATGCCAAGGATTTTATTTTCTACTCCCAAATCTTTCATGGCAAATGTGTGAGCTAATTTCACCTTAATCTCAGAGATATCCTACATGTGTGATCTTGTAATTAGCATATCATCTACATACAACAATAGAATAATATATCTACCATTATCCAATCTCTTAAAATACACACAATGGTCAGATTGACATCTACTATAGCCATGCTTAGTCATAAACCTATCAAATCTTAGATACCATTGTCTTGGAGCTTGCTTGAGGCCATACAAGCTTTTCTTCAATCTGCACACTAGCTTCTCCTTACCTTTGACCTCAAATCCTTTTAGCTGATCCATATATATTTCTTCATCCAAATATCCATGAAGAAACTCTGTCTTAACATCAAGCTTCTCAAGATGCAAATCCTCAATAGCAACTAAAGACAGTACAGTCCGTATAAAAGTCATTTTAATAACAGGAGAGAAAATCTCACCAAAATCAATACCTAGTTTTTGTGCAAATCCTTTCACTACCAACCTGGCCTTATATCTCATCTATCCATTCTCACCTTCTTTCAATCTGTAGATCCATCTATTCTTCAGTGTCTTCTTTCCTGCTGGCAACTCAACCAATCCCATGTTTGGTTTTCTCTCAAAGAATCAATTTCCTCACTCATGCCTAGCTCCCAGTGACTCTTGGATTCCACTTGTATTACTTCATCAAAAATCTCTAGTTCTCCACCATCAGTAAGTAATAAATAGAATAATGAAGGGAAATATTGAATTGGAGGTTTACTTACCCTGTCTGACCTCCTATTGGGTGTTTGAGACTCATCTACAACATGCTATCTGCCCAAATTCTCTGACAGTGACCGACCTCGGTCACTTCTAGGCCTATAACTAGCTGACGTCGGTTCTGCCTGACCGACGTCAGTTCCTGCCTGGCCGACGTCAATTCTTATACAGCTGATGTTGGTTCCTACCTGACCAATGCTGGTCTCTATGTTTTCCTTTCTGTGATTTTTCTTTCCTGTGAGCTCCTTTTGGACCTTTACCTCATCTAATTTTGCATTACTCTGCTCAGATTGATTCAACTTCTTGAGCTGATCACTATACATCACTTTTTCATTGAAAACAACATCACGGATCCTAATTATTTTATTAGTTCTTAGATTCCAAAACCTAAATCCAAAATCATCAGAGCCATAGCCAATAAATGTGTACTTCATAGACTTAGCATCTAGCTTCTTTCTATTTTCCTTATCAATGTGCATAAAGGCTTCACAACCAAAAACTTTGAGAAATGATAGATATACCTTTTTACCTATCCATGCCTCTTCTAGAATTCCACCATCTAGTGTTGTAGAGGGTCCTCTATTAATCAGGTAAATTGTAGTATCTATAGCTTCTACCCAAAACTCTAAGGGCAATCCAACATGCAATCTCATACACCTTGCACGCTCCATGATTATTTTGTTCATCCTTTTAGCAACTCTATTTTGTTGAGGTGTCCTTGGAATAGTCCTTTGCCTACGGATCCCATGCATATAACAATACTAGTTGAACTTGTGGCTGCAGAACTCACCACCATTGTCAGATCTAAGGTACTTCAATCTCTTGCCTGTTTCATTCTCAACCATAGCTTTCCAAATCTTAAACGTGTCAAAAACATTAAATTTCTTCTTTATACAATAGATCCATACCTTTCTTGTAGCATCATCTGTGAAGGAAACATAGTACTGAGATCCTCTAATAGAAGCAACTTGAGATGGTCCCCACACGTCTGTGTGAACAAGCTGTAATTTGTGCTTCTTCTTTGTTGACCCAATCTTGAGAAAACTCACTCTCTTCTATTTTTCAAAAATACAGTCTTCACAAAAATCTAGATCTATGCTTTTCAAATCTAAAAACATACCTTTTGACTTAAGAATTGTCATTCCCTTCTCACTCATGTGGCCAAGCCTTTGATGCCACAACTTTGCATCTACATCTGAAGTAGATAATACAGAAAGAGAATTATCAGTAATACAATTACATAAATAGAGAGTACCTACTCTCTTACCTCTGGCTAATACAAGTGCACCCTTGGAAACCTTCCAAGATTCAGCTGTGAGAGTTACTGTACAACCCTCATCCCTTAACTTTCCTACAAAAATCAAATTTCTCTTCAAGCTAGGAACATGTATGACATCTCTCAACACCCATGTGTTTCCATTCTGCATTTTCAGCTGCACTTTACCTTTGCCAATAGTCTTACAAGGCTCATCATCCCCTAAGTAAACTATTCCAAAATCTCTATGGACATAGTCACTGAAATATTCTCTATTAGGGGTTGCATGGAAAGATGCACCAAAATCTAAAACCCAAGATTCTATATTATTATGCAAAGAGAATATAAGAGCATCTTGTGTAACAATACCTGCCACCTTTGCTTCTTCTTTATCATCATGCTATCTATTATCTTTAGGCTTTGACCAATAATCTTTGCTTATGTGCCCTATCTTTCCACAATTCCAGCATTGTGGCTTTCTGCCATTTTTGGATTTAGATCTACCTCTCATCTTTGACTTAGACCTTGATCTCCCTTTCTTGCCCTTATCTTTCTACCTTCCCCTACTCTCAAAACTTAAAGCATTCCTTGATGTCTCCTCTGTGCTTTTCCTGCGAATTTCTTTATTCAAGATTACACTAACAACATCATCTACTTTTAAAATATTTGAAGCAGATGCAGTATTACTAACTGCCATTACCAAGCTATGCCAGCTTTTTGGTAAAGAGCATAAGATTAATAGAGCTTTAATTTCATCATCAAACACTATTTTGACTAAATTTAATTGATTTACAATTCCATGGAAATCATTTAGATGATTAGATACAGATACACGTTCTTGCATTTGCAAATTAAATAACTGCTTCATAAGATATACCTTATTTGAAGCTGAGGGTTTTTCATATAAATTTGCTAAAGTAGTCATTAACTCTACCATAGACTTTGCCTATGATAAATTAGATATCACAGTATATGCTAGACTCAATCTTATAGATCTAAGAGCCTTTCTATCAAGAACTTCCCATTCTTCATCATCCATGTCTGTGGGCTTATTAGTAGCTCCACCTAACGATAAGTATAGATCTTTCTGATACAGATAATCTTCTATCTGCATTCTCCATAATTGATAGTTCTTGCCATTAAACTTCTCCATTCTAAGTTTACTTTCTTCTGCCATTGCTTCTCCCACTCAAATAGAAATCCCTGTGAGTAACCTGTAATCAATACACACTAACCAGATCTGAACCACCTGTTAGTGAACCAAATCTCTGATACCACTTGTTGGGGATCAATCAACAAAATTGATTACTATATGAAAGCAATTAAATGCGGAAATAAGCCAGATAGATAAGTAACTAGAATAAAAAATAACAAAGAACAAGAGATACAAGAAACCACCCTGAAAACTTATATTCAACTCTTTACAGAAGGAATTACAATTGAAGAAACTTTTTTTCTTCCACACCTCTCTCAGATGTATATATATCTTCTTAGATCTCTTTCCCTCAAGAGTTCTATCTCTCAATTACAATCAACTCCACAATCTGGATTGATACACATATACAATCTGTATTCTACTTCTACAGTAGTGTCTCTTACTCTATAGTATTGTCCTATGAACTATGAAGATCTATCTCTATTATATAACTATAGAGATTCATGAGCATGCACTTACAGCCATTAGATGCACCTTCTAATCAACGGCTCTAATCAGTTATACTCAAATTAGAAATATGGGCTTATAACCAATAGTTCATCCTTACATGCAAACATTCTGTTCTTGCATGAAAATAGCGTTTCAGACATACACAGGTGACTGACATTGGTCCCTATATGCCTGCCTATGACCGACATCAGTCGACCTTCTATCGACACTGATAGCTTCTGGTCTACTTGTGACCGTCGATGGCGACTGTGGGTTTCCAACATCTTCTGAACTTGCCCATGGATGAAGCTTTTAGCTCCATACCTTAACAATAAAGAATATCTCTTTGTCTTTATGTAGAATTCATAATTACATATACATGTATGTATATATGTTCATATTTTGAGTATCCTACTTAAGGAATGTAAATTTATATTTAAACAAAATATAAATCGCATTAACCCACACAACATTCAAAACCCATCTTAAATGCATTATACACAAACACATATTATAAAATATTATGTTATGTACCATATGGTATGTTAAATTTAATGAAGTCGTTAAAAAAATGTTTAACCCCCAAATTTAACATCTAAATATCAAATATGTTCAAATACCTAGAATAAGCAATACTATAGTCTAATAAAAAGATCATTTTCACATAGATGGTTCATAGTTTGTTGATACACAATCAACACTAAAACCAAATACACAGTCGACACATAATAATATATGCACAAACAACCAAAACTTGTATACATAGTCGATATAAGACTTCATACTAGTCGACTTATAAATATTTATACATGATCGAGATATAAATATTTATGCTCACATGTCACAAAGTCCTCTTAACATGGTCAATTTATATAATGATATATTCATAATCATTTACAAACTTGTATACATAAAATTGAATCAAAATAACATGTTCCCAAACAACCATAATTTGTATACATACTTAATTTATACAACTTGGGTATATCTTATAATAACTCCTCATTGTTTATATTGACTTAGAATTATAAAGAATACCAAACCTGCATATATATGTTATTATAAATCTAAAACCAAAACAAATCTAAAACCTAATTATTATAATGGACATTTACTAACTCACTGTTAACACATAATAAATTTAAACATAGTTAACACAAAACTATATATACTGAATTGAATCAAAACTCATTTAAACTCATTTGACATACACACAACCATATATACATAGTCAAATATTATCCAACAAAAACCAAACCCAAGACAATATTCCAAGTCATATGAATAATGAACTCACAGTTGTTTCACTATACAAAAATTGACTCATAGTCACAAATGTTTCCTTAAACATAGTTAATAAATAACTGTATAAACCCAATCCAAAAATAGTCATACCATCAAATCATAAATGATCATACACAGTTAGCTCACTAAATTTCATTGTAACAAAGAAATACATAGTTTATTGTTGAATATATGGAACCTTATGTTGAACCCTAAACCAAAAATGTCTTAGACCAATTCAAAAACACTTAGTCATTTAAACAAAATAACACACTGAGCCTTAAAAATATAACACATAATCATAACAATAAACCATGTGAAATAAGACTTATTCAAACAATTAATCTAACCCTAGGATCTTGTTTCAACATCAAACCCAAACATTCCATATTCATTTTATACACAAATCAAATCATGGATTCAATTCTTGGGGGGGGGAGTGGATTATTCTTCCCATAGGATTGAATCCCTGATCTTTACAAGGGTTTCTAAATCTAATAAACCATTTTTTTAAAACCCCATACACATTCATTCCATTGACTATGTAAACTGAATACATAATCATAGAGTAAATTTAAAGGATAAACCCTATCTCTTAGTACCTAAAGAATTCTTTCCTCTTTGTCTACAAATAAGTTCTTTTCTTCTTTCCTCTTCTTCTCTATCTACCATGGCTAACCTTTGAAATCCAAGAATTTGATCTTCCTTTATTATTTCCACCATCTCTTGCATGCATTTTAAAAACCTCCAATATCATGGTGACTCATTCTCCATCACTATAAGAAAGACTCACCATCAAACCAAAAATTCTTAGCATACATTCCTTATCTCTGAGCTCAACCACTCAACTAACATACTTCTCCATTATTTCCTCAAACTTGTCAAATTCTTGACATCACAGTTTGCATGGTTTGACTAACCATGCCATAAAACCAAATGATGCATTTAGAATTAGGGTTGACGTAATAAATTAATTAACATAATAATTATGTTTTAATAAAAATAGCTCGAATGATTATTCCCACTTAATAATAACATAATCAAAGCTAAATATTAATCAAAATATTTTAAAAATGAATGCCATATATCTAGGTAATCCCTTAAGTATTTAAAACTTAAGTCACCCTAGGTACCCCTTACGTCTAGGTTAGATATAGATTAATAAATCATTTTTCTCTAAGTTCATACATAAAATTTAATTATTTGTCATATATATTCATGTTATAACAATAATTTTTTTTAATGTTGTAGGTACATGAATGTAAGAGGATATATACTCAAAAAAAAATAAGTCATTTATGAACATGTATAATTAAATCATTCCATAATGGCAACCATATCATAATCCAGCAAGCAGTAACAATTCCAATGAGATTGATTAACATTCAAACATGAATCTAAATCATATCAACTCATCCAAACATAAATAAACCAACACAATGAAAAGTACATAAATCATGCATTTTATTAAGCTAAGTGATGTGTGTTGGGTTCATTATCAAATCTTAACACCTCCAACATTTACATCTATAACATCCTCCTTGATAATACTCTCCTTCCATATCTAACTGGAGAGTAAAATTTATACTACATCCACCTTAAAAACTCAAATGATAGTTATCTTGTAACCATAATAATCAGTATAAATGCTACTAAAGTACAAACATATTGAATAAGCATAATCCACATGCATATACCAGTTATATACATCTAACCAATCATGTAATGAGTCACACAAATAATCATTATATGTTTGTCCATACATCAACATAATAAAAAATAGTTTGTTACAATAGTAATTAAATAATATTAAGCCCATAATATCTATTTAATAATCAAATTAAGTTTAGTGAAGAAATCATGATGTAAAATCCTTCCCCCCTAAAATTGGTCATCATCTCGATGACACTTATTTCAAACCAAAGTTTTGAAATCAAGTAACATATAATAGAAAATCAATAACAATAGTAAATGCTCACATAAATAAGTGTAGAAACATCCTATAGAAATCATCATAGTCTTCCCAAGTGGCACCATCCTCAGAATATTGGTCCCAATGGACCTTATAATGTGACACTTCTCTGTTACACAAATTAAGTTTACGAGTGTCAATTATTTTGACTGGTTTTAATGTGACCACCCTAGGATCCAAAAATTGTAAATCATTCCAATTCAATACATGAGAAGGATTAGATATATACTTTTTAAGATAAGACACATGAAAAATATTATGTAAAAGAGTTAGAAATAGTGGAAAAACAAGCCTATACACAACAAGATTTATCACTTCCAAGACCTCAAAGGGTCTCACATATCTTGGTGAAATATTTATTGATTTACCAAAATTAATCAAGCTCTTTTGAGGCTTAACCCTCATAAATACTTTATCACCAATAGAAAACTATCTTACTATTTTTTCAGATCAACATAGTTTTTTTCTTATCATTGGCTTCAACCAGCCTTTGTTTGATTAACTTGACCTAATCTTCCATTTTTATAAGCATTTTAGGACGAAATATCACCATGTATTGTATCTTGTCCCAACTGATTAGTGTTCAACACCTCCTTACGTATAATGATTCAAATGGATCCATATTTAAATATGATTGCTAAGAGTTATTATAACTAAACTCTACCAATGGAAGGTACTCTTCCCACTTGTATTATTTATCCATGAAATACATTTGAAGATCTTTTAGAACTTGGTTTACCCTTTCTATTTGTCCATTTGTTTTTGGATGATATGTAGTACTGAAATTCAACTATGTGTCCAAAGCTAAATTTAGAGTCAACCAAAACCTAGATGTCATCCTTGGATTGATTTTCTTGAAAACCTATGTAACCTATGCACATCTTTCATGAATCTCTTTTCAAGAATTCGTGTATCATCATTCAAATTACTTGGTATGAAGTGAGCTATCTTGGTTAATTTTTCAACTACCACCAAGATCATGTCATGTCAGTTTTATGATAAAAAACTTTGGACAAAGTACATACTGATAACCTACCACTTCCATTTTGGTATATTATGAGGATATAACAATCCTATCAGATGCACATGTTCAACTTTCACATGATGACACTCTAAGCATTGAGACTACATCCCTTTTTATTCATTTCTATAAATAAATATGTTTTAACTCATCCATGAGCTTAGTCACTCTTGGATGACATAAATAAGGGGAATTGTGTAATTCTTTTATCACCATGCTCCTCAAATTTTCTCTATTAAGTACATACATTATACCATTATACCTCAAAATACCACATTATCTAACTCAAATCCTTTGAACTTAGGATTTTGAGCATCCTCTAAAAAATCTTTCCTAACTTGCTCATATAATTCATCTCTAGAAGATAATTTAACAACTTAATCATGAAATGTACTCCTAATAGTATCCAACACTATTATATACCTTCTATGACTTAAGGCATCAAAAACTCTATTTTCCTTGCCCTTGATGTAGTTAATATCAAAATTTTATTCACATAATAACTCTAACCAACATCTCTAATGAGAATTAAGGTTCAGTTGGATGAAGATATGTTTGAGTCCCAAGTTGTCAGTCTTGAGATCAAATGATTTCCTCAATAGATAATGCTTCAAAACTTGTAAAGCATGAATAATCATTGCAAGTTCCAGATCATGTGGAGCATAATTTATTCCATATAGTTTAAGCTTCTTAAACTCATATGCTTTAAATAAACCATCTTGCATAGAAACTCCTTAAAGATTGTCCTTAATGCATTAGTGATTACTGAGAACTAACAATTAAGATCATGAATTATTAGCATAGTTGGCTAGATCCATAAAAATTCTCACTTCATTTACATTTTTGGGTGTTATCCACTCCATAATGGATCTTATCTTCATCATATCAACTAAAATTTGATTTTCAAAGATAATCTATCCCAAATACTGCACTTTCCTTTGGAAAATTGCACATTTGGATAACTCACTATAAATTTTATGCTTCCTCAAATGCTACAACACCAACTCCAGATGTTGTATATGTTCTTCCTCATTATTATAATAAATGAAGATATCATCCATAAAAATTAACACAGAGTGGTCCAAATAGTCCCTAAACACACTATTCATGAGATTCATAAACATTGTTGGTACATTTTTTAACCCAAAAGGCAACACTATAATCTCATATTTCCCATACTGAGTTTTGAATGTTGTTTTAGGAATATATTTTTCTCAAATCCTTAACTGGTGATATCTCACTCAGAGATCTTTGAGAAAACTATAAACCTATGCATTTGATCAAATAGATCATCAATGCGAGGCAATGGATACCTATTCTTTATTATCACTTTGTTCAACATCTTGTAATCAATACACAGGCAAAGAGTACCATTTTTATTCTCAATGAACATGATTAGTGCACCCCATGGTGACATACTTTGTCAAATCAACCCTTTGGATAACAAATCCTATATTTGAGCCTTTAACTCAACAAATTTGTAGTCATCATCTTGTAAGGTGATTTGGATTGTAGTTCTAAACTAAGTATTATGTCAATTGAGAAATCTAAGTCCTGCTTGGGTGGTAATCCCAATAATTCCTTTGGAAATACATCTTGAAAGTTCCTAAGGAAAAGGTAATCCTCTATGGAAGACTCCTTTATTTCTTCCATATAATTTATTTTAATAATAAATGTTTTACATCCTTTCCTCTGAGCCTTCTTAATTTAAATTACAAAAATATATCTAAGTTTTAACTCTATTTTCTCACTTTGAATCTGAGTCTAATTCCCAAAATCATCATGACACTCTACCTTCTTTTGATAACAATCTACCTTTGCTTTATTCTTCGCATGTTAATTCACCCCTATGATTACATCATATGACCCTAGTAGAGTTGCATAGAGATATACTATAGTAGTGAATTCAAGCAACTCAATCTCATTTTCCATTAAACACCTATCAACTTTGACCTTAACATTATTCTTATATTACACTAACTATACATTTGCTATTAAACCAGCTTTCTTAGATAACTTAGAAAGCATACATGGAGAAATAAAACACCCAATAACTTAGTATAAATCAAAATGGAAATAGGTTGACCAAAAATATTACCTAAAATCTCAATAAGTGAAACTTGAAAATTAGCTTGATGATTATTAATAGCTACATGGATTCATTGTTAAAAGTTCCATTGCTACATAGTACCCTTAGTTTTTCCTTCAAACTTCTCTTGAGTACATTCCATAAAAAATTGATAATATCCATAGATGAAGCATCTGCTAGGTGGTCCTTTCCTTTCTAATTCTTGGTTCACCTTAAAACCATATTTGAAACCACCATTCATTTTCTTCCCACCCAAGAAGTTATTGAACTTAGCATTTTGACTCTTGAATTGATTTTTGGAATTCTCGTTCCTCTTCCAATTATTTTCAGGAGTTCATTTGGAACCTATAAAATTATTCTTGAACTCTCTCTAACCTAAGCAAGATATTTCAACTTAGACTCCTATTTAACTATCTTCTCAAAGACCAAATCCATTATAGATGGCCCACGCACATCAACCTCACATCCAATTTGGGGTTTTAATCCCATAATGAAATTTCATATTTGAAACCTTTTATTTACCTGATACTAAGTAACATATTCTAAGATCTTAGTGAACCATTCCTAGTACTTATTAACCAAAATATCTCCCTACTTAGATTTTGGAAATCTATTAGCTTCCAATAAAAATACAACTGGGGCAACCATCATGATCTGAATAAAACCATGAACTAATCCTAGGTGGTGGTAGTAGATTCAATATTCATCTCTAACTTCTTATTTGTCCACCATGTTGTTTATTTGCCAACAAGTTGGTATGCTCCCCAAACTACTTTAATAAATTTTGAGTAGTTTTGTATCTCAA